>RJWH01005890.1:0-44101 GCA_004363575.1 Solenodon paradoxus
GGTGCTGTGGGGCAGGTGCGGTGGGGCAGGTGCCGGAGGGGCAGGTGCTGTGGGGCAGTACCGACGGGGCAGGTGCCACGGGGCAGGTGCTGTGGGGCAAGTGCCGGAGGGGCAGGTGCTGTGGGGCAGTACCGACGGGGCAGGTGCCGCGGGGCAGGCGCCAGAGGGGCAGGCGCCAGAGGGGCAGGGTGCTGGGGCCCGCCTGCAGGGCCAGGCCAGTAATGCAGCCCGGTCCCACCACCCACCTGGCCGCCCTGTCAGCCCCCAGCCTGGGGGGCCCCCAGGCAGAGACTCCTCACACACATGTCATGGAGAGGAGGGCCACGGAGGGTGGGATCTGCACGGACGGGCACCCACTAGCACAGTGGCCTCAAGCTGGTCCCTCATCCTGGGTGTGAGCACACCTGTCTGCAAAGCGGGCTGGACAGCTCCACGCCGGTCGCCCAGAGGCCAGTGTGGGCCACGGATGGGGCGCCTCGGTGTCCAGGGCTACCCCAATCCTCACTCTCCCAGCTGGCCATGGCGGGATGTCTGTCAGGAAGGTGTCATGCGGACCGAGTGGCTCTGGGGCCTCTAGGTGACGCATGTCCCTGGGCTGGGACAGCACGGCCCTCGGAGTGGCCAGCGTTGCAATGACTGCATGTTTTTGGAAAACCCATCTGAAGGACAGGGTGCCGGCGAGCGCAGACCGAGGTCACCCGTGTTCCGGGGGTGGCCGGGGGCCCGGAGCCGGGGTCTCGGGCAGCAGCAGCAGGAGACGAGTGTGGGGTCTGACTCGCGGAGGGAGAAGGTGCGTGCAGGTGAGGCAGGTGCGGCGTCCCTTTACGTGAAGCATCTTAAGTGGACACGTCCTTCAGTGTGAGAAGCTGATGGCCTTGCACCGGAGCCAATCGCCTGGGAGTGTGGCTTGCAGGCCCCGCCCTGCAGGGCAATAACGATTTGCTCTTGCCGTGAACTAATATCCCTTCGCTGCAGTCGCCGTGGGCAGGGACAGATCGTGTTGCCGGCCTGCGGATGACCCAATATGGGGGTGCTGCCACGGAATCCCAGAGTATCCGAGCAGACGGCGGCCGCCCCCGATGCCCCACCCCTCATTCCGGAGCAGAGGAAAGGGGGAGCCGCTGGACGGGGCTCCGGGGGCGAGCCGCGGTGCCCACATGGTGCCAGCCTCTCCTCCGTCTCTCTGTCCTCCTCCACGCCTGGGTCTTTCCCTCCCGCTGCCTTCCTGTCTCCACGCCCTCCTCCTGCTCTCCCTCCTCCTCCGCGTCCTGTCCCCAGTTTTCACTGTCAGCCCCCTGAAAATCAGGGACCCCTGGAGTGGCGGGGGTGGGGGCGGTTCTCCTCCCAGAGTCCAATGTGGAATCACAGTGATTCCTGCCCAGTGTCGTGCCGTGTCCCCGATGTGGGACCACAGACAGGACCTGCATCCCAACCAAGTCCATCTGGCTGGTCCCACGGGGGACCTGGGCTCTGCCTCATGTCCACGGCCCTGGCTCCCAGGAACTGCGGGGGCACCTCCGGTGGGCAGGCGGGAGCTGCTGACGGGACTGAGGAGGCCGTGGAGGCAGGGACCCGTGGTCTGTGTCTGTAATGGCCACAGCCATATCCTGTGGCCTCCATGTGGGTCTGGGGCTGGAGGGGAGGCCGCATGGCCACTCATGATGGAGGGCAGCAGGGTGGGTCTTCTCTCCAGGCCTTTCTCTGCCTCTCTCTGCTGTCTGTCTGTCTGTCTGTCTGTCTGACGTGAGCACAGGCCATGGCAGACACTTGGCCCGACCCGCCACCCCGCCCTCCACCCCACCTTGTCGGGCAGCAGACGCTCACGGGGAGAAGGGCTTCCTGCCACCAGGCCCGTCTTCCCGCCACACACGGGGCGAGCAGACATGTCTTAAGGCTCCTCCGGGGACCAGGGTCCTGTGCTCTCAGAGGCACCTGGGCCCCGCTGACCTGGAGCTCAGAGCGCCAGTCCTCGCCTCTGCCCAGAGCGGCATCACGAGCCATGGGAAGGGCAGCAATTCTCCTGGGTGGGGGCAGGCTCACTTATTAGGAAAAAACAACGTGCACAGCAGCTCAGACCGAGGCCTGGTGGCAGCACACCTGGACTTCAGCCCGCATCCCGGTCGACGGCCTGAGGGCGTCAGTCCATGCTCCCCTGGCCTCTGCTCCCACCTGCGAGGTGGGCCTGGCCCCGCCCAGCGGCCCCGCCCAGCGGCCCCGCCCAGCGCCCCACCAGCACCCTGCAGGCAGCAGTCTGCGCCCCCAGACCCTCTGCAAGCCGCCCCGCTGCTACTTCTCTTCTCCAAGCACCATCCGGCTTCCTGTTTACTTATTTCTTTGACTGTCCTCTCTCAGGCCTCCCCGGGGCCCTGGAAAGCCCTAGAGAGCAGGGATTTTTGCTTTTATTGTCCTCTACCTACGCGTGGAACACAGTAGGTGATCCACAGACATTTGCCAAATGAAACTCTGGCGAGTGTGTACCCGGGTGGAGCATTGGTTGGGTCTGCCGCCTCCGAAGGGGCTCAGTCCCCACACATCCCTGGGTTCACACCCCAGGCCTAGGGAAACCACCAATCTAAACCACAGAAGAAAATAAATACCTCTCCTCCTGCTCGCCTGTCCACCTTCATGCCTGCCTGCACCTCTCCTGGAAAAAAGGAGAAGTCACTACCTCGCTGTCACGGCGTTTGATGACACGTCTGCTAGACAGTTATGAAATGGATGTGCGGGGAGCTAAACGCATGCATCTTATTTGAGAAGTTCTTTATTCCAGAGTCTTTTTTCTTCTCTGAAGGTTCAGCGTTGGGTGTGATTCTGATGTGGATGTGGAGGGGCAGCGGGAGGAAAAAGCACGGGGCTCCAACTGCGTAGGGTTTGCTTTGACGGTGACACTCCTGTGCTGGGGGCACAGTGAGATCCCGCTGCCCCCGCCCCGCTGTCCCCTCCGCACACCCCACTTTGGTGAGCGTGGGCCTGCCTCTGCCTGTCACCTGCACCTTCATCAGGGTCACTAGTCTTCAGCGCAGCGTGAGCACCTCAGAAGTGCCCACCCGTGATAAGGAAGGGGAGCCTCTAGGTCTCAATGGGCCCCAAGAATCCGTCACTGGGATGCTGCCCATCGGTCGGGCATCCGAACAGAGCATGTCACACAGGAAGCGGCTGTCCTGGAACTATGTCCACAGCACCAGGGAGGAAACCAAAAGGCAAAGCTGCCCAGAACCTGCCGCTGCTTCAGGCAGGAGGGAGGGAGGGAGAGGGGAAGGGCGGCAGCAGGGCTGGTGCTGGAAGAGGTTCGGCGGCACCCTCTCCGCCCCGACTGGCCGCCTTTTGCTGGAGTTGCTTTGAGCGGAGGCCAGCCGAGCTGTGGGTGCTGGAGACAACTCCTCCGACCCCAGAGCAGCTGCTGCCTGCACTCGGCGGCCCTCCCGCCCCAGCCCGGCCCAGCATCTGGTCCGACTTTCTTGCTTATCTGCAGAGATTCCAGCTGCAACGCCATCTCCTCTGTGGTTTCACTGTTCATTATCAAATCATGTTTTACTTTTAAAACGCAATAATGCTGGAACAAACCTAATTAGGCCCCGAAACCAAAATCCCATAGAAAAGAGCGTTTTCATTCTTACCCACTACAAGGGAGTCGAAATCAGATTATTACTAAATCTGATTTGCCATCGGTTAAGAGTGAGGTACCAGCTTAAGGGCTTTAATTGGTTTCAGTGACCTCGAGCGGAAACACAGAACTCGAGGAAAAAATCACAGCGGTGAAAACGGTGGTGACTCACTGTCCCAGGCAAGGAGGGGCCGAAATATGCCTCGCCCTCCAATTTCCTCATCTTCAAACAGGGACAAAAATATCCCCTTATTTCCTCCAAATTCCTAAGACTTGGATAAGGACACCGCAGCCGGGTCCCAGGCAAGGCGCCCGCGTGGGTTCGGGGCACGCCTGGCTGGTGTTGACATGTTTTAACTCGGCTGCCGAGCCGCCTTCCAAACACCAGGCTGAGCAAACGCTGGCCTGGGCGGCCCAGGCTGGGGACACCTGTGAAACCTGCAGCGACCGCTGGCCGTCACCCGCCACAGCGTATTTCTTTTTCTCCACGCGTGATGCGCTTTCGGGGTCACCGTGTTCTCCGCAAGCTCCCGCGCCGACTCCGCCGATTCTGCCACCCAGATGGGCTCCAGCCCGCGGGCCACCGCTGTCCCCCAAGCCCGGCGCTGTCAGCTCCCGAGGGCTCTCCTGGAGGCCCCTGGTCAGTCCCGGCTGCACGGGCCGTCGTTTCTGTGGGTCCCAGGACAGGAAGGCGAGCCCGTGTTCTTGAACGGCGGGTCATGTCGGGTCCCGGGCGGTGTGGGCCCGGCTGCCCAACCTTGTGGGACCTTCAGTGCGTGACCTGGCTTCTCTGTACCTCAGTTTCCCGAATGTCCTCACCCCACACAGTGGCATCCCGACTGGGGTTCAGAGAAGCCCAGACACCAGGCGTCCTTGGGGTTTGACACAGGGTATGGGCGCGTCCCTGGAAACAGAAAGTGACTCTGGTTGCCAGTTACAGAAATAATCTAGCATCCTTGCAGGATGGAAGTCCTCCCTCAAGGCACTGCTCGGGTCTGCAGGAGGCCAGCCCCTCGCTGGGCGAAGTGGCCCACCCCTCCCCGCCCGGGGCTATGTATTCGGGTGGTGTCGACACTGGGGCTCAAGTTTGCACAGGACAGCCACCATCTCCCCTGGGACCCCGGAGTCCAGGAGCGCTGGGGCACAGCCACCCGCTCTGGACGGACCGGCCTCCTTCCGCTCCCGTCCCCGCAGGCGCCTGGCCATGCCGCCCTGGGTCGGGGTGGGTCCCTGCTCCTGCAGCCCCAAGGGGCTCAGAGTGGGTGTGGGTGGCTGTGGGGGCTGACAGCCACGTGGGCTCGGACAACATGCCTGTGTCATGTCCCTTGCATCCTTCCAGAACCATTAGTCCCCACAGCCCAAGGCTTGGTCCTGCAGGACACCACGCCACGCCCCGGCCTCTGTTCCTGTCCCTTGAATTCACCCTGGTGTCCACTGCAAAGGAGAGGCAACCGGCAGGAAAGAGATCGAAGCTTTAAAAATAATTTCTCTTAAATCATTCTGCTCTGGGCACCAGGAAGCTGTATCTGTCCAGGAGCAAATTAACAGGACTTGCTCCCTCGCAGCCACCACCCAGGGCGCCCCAGGTTCAGAGCAGAATCTGCCAGATTTGGGTGGAGACCAGCTCCGGCCTGGTGCCTGTGCGCCTGGCCACCGTGAGGCCACAGGGGCCGGAGCACTGGACGGTGTTTCCTGAGTGACCAGCCAGACCTCGGCTGCACTCCCAGCCGGACGCACCTTCCAAGCACGAACAGCAGGTAGGAAAACTCACGAGAGAAAGTTTCGGGGGGGTCCCCTGACGATCCTGGATCTGGGTGCCGCGAAGACTCGCACGGCTTCCAAGTGGTGTCCACTAGCCCATGTCACTACCTCCCGTCCTCCCCTCCCTCCACGGGGACGCTGAGTCCCAGAGGCCCGAGCCGTCCAGTGACGCTTGCTGACACGTTGTGCTGGGCGCTGAGCCATGGCCCTCACGGCCCCTCGGTGAGCTGCCAGGGGCTTCGGGCGTCGGCGCAGCCGCAGGGAGGGGTCACACGAGGGGCTGCGGGGCCCCGTCCTGGGAAGGCCAAGAGGCAGCTCCGTTTGGAGTTTGATTCTTCCAGACAGCTCTTTGGAGGCGGCGAGGCTCCTAGCTGGCAGGCAGGAGTGAAATACGTTTACAGCCCTGTCTGCTGGTTTCCAAGCAATGCGGATGCCACCCTGGAGACCCTGGCAGACGTGGGGTGCCCTCCCCCGGAGACCCTGGCAGACGTGGGGTGCCATCCCCCGGAGACCCGGGCAGACGTGGGGTGCCATCCCCCGGAGACCCGGGCAGACGTGGGGCTCCTCCTGAAGGCCTGGCAGAGGCGGGAGGAGCAGAGGGCCTGTCCTGGCTCCCAGTCTCAGCCCCGGGTCAGAGCGCCGGGCGCAGAGGAACCTCTCCGGGGTGCCGGGGTGCATGCAGCTGTCTGGGAGCGGCTCTGCCCTGGAGAAACGGTGCAGGTGCAGAGAGAGGCAAAGGGCGCAGAGACCAAAGCTCCTCCGGACTGTGCCGCTTTGCCATCTGGAAAGACTCCCGTCCACTCTGTTATGGGGGCGGGAAGGGGAGGACGCAGGTTGGGGTGGGGCACTGCGGCCCCCCACCCTCCCAGCCTGTCACTCTGCCGGCATGTCTGCACCACTGCCCCGCCTGCTCCAGGCCAGGCGACCCTCCAAAACCCTCCCGGGCAGGACCCAAGGAAAGGCCGAGAGGCAGCCAGTCATCTGCTTTGGGTTAAAATAAAACGGAATCAGATTTTTAGGGGAAAGAAGAGATAAGCCGGGGACAGAGCGTCTGTGGGTTACCCGATGCTGTGGACGCGCTGTGGTCACCCCAGAAACCCCGGGCAGGCAGCGGATCTAGCCGGGACTCCAGGAGCCCGGGCAGCGGTGGCCGCACCCATGTGTGTGCAAACATCACCTGTTTGGCCACCAGCCGGGTCACAGAAGACGTGGCCTCCGAGTGTGGCCTCTTGCCCCTCTTTGCTCAGCAGGCCTAGTTACTGTCCACGCTTGTCACTCGGACCGCAGATGGCCGGCCCTGCCAGCAGCTCCGCTGTTTGAACCTCAGAGGATGTTTGAGGGGTTCTTGCAACCGTTTCTGGGGGCCCCTTCCCTGGCACTCCCCAGTGAGGCTCATCTGTGAGCCTCGTCCCAGCAAAGCCTGGGGCCAGCGGCGCTGCTGCTCAGCAGGCCGGCTCCTGCTTCCGGGTGGCGGGCTGGAATTCCTGTTCCGTGTGGACAAGCGACCTCCTCCGGCAGTCTGGTCAAGGGCTCCCTGTCCGCCCCGGAGCCTCGCAATGTTGGACGGCATTTCCCAGCCTCTCTTGTCGGTGGGTGGCTTGGTGACCGAGTCCTGGCCCATTGCCAGGAGTGCCGTGGTGGCCTGTGCCCTTCCCGGTCTGTGGCCTTGGTCACTACCTTTGCCTGTTGATGCTTCCAGGCATCTAGAGGTGGAGAAACCACAGGAGAGAAGCCTGGGTCTCTGAGTGACTTGGGGGAGCACCCCAGCTCCTCACTCAATCTGTGTTATGATGTGATGGGATCAGAAACTAACATATATGTCTCTGAGATTTGGAGAGTGTTGATTTCAGCCCTGAGCCTAATGCACTCGGTAACGTTCTCACCAAAGGGACAAATTTGCCAGGCTTCTTTGCAACAAGGGGTGGTTATAATAAAATACAAGGGAATCCTAGTAGGTGGAATATCTAGGAATGTTCCTTGAGAAAAAAACAGATATGTAGCACATTCCTTTTCTTTTCTTCCTCCTACCTGGAATGCAAACATGATGGCTGGAGCTTCAACAGCCATCTTGAACCAATAGGGACTAAGGCTGGTAGAGTCAAAGATCAAAGGAATCTGAGTCCCTGATGATTGTGGCATCATCATATTGACCCTGGGCTCCATATTTCTAAACTTGCTTTACAACAGAGAAAAATAAGCTCTGATATGTTAGAACCCCCATTAGTTTGGATTTTCTGTGAAATGTATCTGCGCCTAGTGTGAACACCCAACACGTCATATCTGTAAAAGTGCAGGGCTCCTGCAAATGTTCAGTGAGAGAATATAATGTGTATAAAGAAAGCATTACAGAGCAGGAGCAGGACAGAGCGCTGCCACATGATTGCACCAGGGGATAGTTACTCACAGACTTGTCTTCTGGATCAATGCGTTTTCCTTCTCAGTGACAGGATTCTCATACGACTCCAGATTTAACCACAGCCTGGAACACATACCAGTGTAATAATGGCTGTTTTGATTACTAGGACATTTTTCCCTAATATGATCACTATGTCCAGCCAAGTTGAATACCTGTAAGAATGAACCATCTGCTTGTATAGATGGACAGATGATAGATGGATATATAAACGTTTGGTAGACAAATAGGTAGGTAGATAGACGGTAGATGGATAGATGACAGACAGGCAGACAGACAGACAGACGTAGGTAGGCAGCGGACAGACAGATGTGCCCGGCCCGTCTTATTCTCGGCCCTCCCGTCGCCAGCCCGAACGGTCTGCTGCTGAGACAGCCCTTCCTTGGACACCGAGTGTGGTTCTAGGGAGGCCTCCACCTGAGCTGGACGGGACAGGCAGCTGCCTGGGGGGCGGGTCTCCCTTCTGTTACTAGGAAGAATGGTGACGTTCCTCACTGAACTTTCCTGGTACCTGTGCCAGCCTGTCGTGCTGAGACACGGACGGGCAGGTGAGAGCGATGCTGTTACGCCCTCCCGCACGCGTGAACTCGTTTGATACTCATGACACCCCCTTGTGCCCAGGGAGCCTGGCAGGGGCTGTGAGGCCAGCGAGGCGCATGGGCAGCCCCCCAGATCCCGCGGCCCCTCGGGGACTCCGCCGAAGGGGCACGAAGGCTCCACCTGAACCGAGAGGCAGGGGTGGGCAGGGTTCCTCAGAAACACGGCCGCTCCGCAGCTCACCCACTGTCTTCACGATGTCCAACCAATTCCCTTCTCCAAACACACTGGCCCGGAGGTGGCAGCCACTCCGGTCTCGTGGCTCATGGCCTGGGAATCGTCTCTGTGGTGGCCACAGGCCCATTCCAGAGGGCAGGGCTGGAGAAGCCCCAGGTCAGCCGATTCACTGCCAGGCCCGTGCCTGGGCCCTGGAGCCACCGATGACGTCGTGCAGAGGACAGCGCTTTCCAGAGATGCATGAACAGCCCCTGGGGTCACGCCCAAAGCCGCCAAGGATTCAGGTAAGGACATTTGAAGGGCGCTGGTCCTCAGGCACGGAGACTGGGGTCTGGCAGGGCCCCGCCCAGATGGACACAGGTCAGAGGTTTCCCCAGACCTGAACCTGACGTCCTGAGATGTCACTGCACCAGACCGTCCCACACTGCCCTGTGAAGAAGACACCGTCAGGCTTCAGTGGAAAGAACAGATCACAGGGCAGCTGGCCTCATTCCTACCATCTGTTTTCTTTTTGGCTGAGCGGGAAGATGGAAAGGGACTCATGGAGTATCTTCGCAGGGAGGGGGCTTTTCCCAGCCCCTCCGTCAGTGTGACCGCTCTCACTCGGGGGAGGAAATGCCTCAATCCCAGCTCTTTCTGACCTCGGCCATGGTGGGCCTGGATCTCGACAGAGTCCATCTCCCGCCAGCCCCCCGGGGACAGACGCAGTCTCGACGGTGGGCCCCCAGCACAGGCCTATCGCAGGAGGGATGGTCCCAGTGTCCGAGGCTCTTGTTCCGGGGAAACCCTTCTAGCAAGACCAACCTTCCTGTCCTCCGCATATGCTTTGACTATGAAGGACAACTTCCAAGCAAAGACCACAGCACGGCTCAGTCAGCCCCTGTGAACTCTGACCGCCCGTGAGTCACTGTGTCCACATCCGGTGACTCAGCCGGGCCCGGGTCACGTCGGAGAAAGCTGCCCCGTGACGGCAGATGTCTCCCGGCCCACGGCTGACATGCCAAAGCGTTTCGCCGACACGGAGTCAGCAGCAAACATGATGCCGGCAGATGAGCCTTGTTGGAAACCAGGGCGGAAAAGCCCGGAGGCGCTGAGCGACGCTCCTTGCTTCAAGCAGCGGGGTCCGTCCCACGGCCCACACAGCGCTCTGCTGGGTGCCCCCCACGGGCGCAGCTCCGGCCGGCCCGAGCGCCAGCTGCGAGTGGCTCTGGCGACGCGACGCTTGCTTACAAAGCACGTGCCTGTGTTTTGACAAAGGTCAGGTCCAGGTCAGGACAAACACAGGGAAGCTTAGCTTCTCGTGCTGTGGCCCAGGAGGGGAAGGCCGGCTTTACAAGGGGCTCCAGGCCCCTGCCGCTGCCCATCAGGCTGTGCGTCAGCCCCGGGGCACGTCTCCAGGTTTACCTATCTGACCTGGCCTGTGACCCGGCTCTGTGCCACCTGCCCCTGTGATTTGGCAGCAGATCCCTGACTGTTCAAGGAAGGGGCTGTGTGTCCTTTGGGCAGCCGGCCCCTCTCCGGCTCCTCCCGCCACCCCTGTCTAACTGAATTGGGCTCATCCCACGGCCCGTTTCCATGGAGGTACAGACATGGCCCCGGCCACTCCGGGAGAGAGGGCGTGATGTCAGCTGAGAGCCCAGGGAGCCAGGGTTTCCTCCTGACGCAGGGAGCAGCCCTTCCCATTTGTAGACTCTGTGAGGATGTGGCATCTGAAGATTCTGCAGCCACTTTGGGACCATGAGGCCCAAATGAAAAACAACTGCAAGAAGGAGGCCTGAAAACCTAAACCCGCCCTAGATCACCCAATTCAAGACCAGCTGCTGCGGAAGATAATTTCCCTTATTGTGAAAGCCTGTGACCCGTGACTTTCCTTACTACTGGGGGAGCGATTCCTCCCCATTACTGACGTTTCCTCCCATAGGGAGGGACCTCATGACGTAAAACTCCTGCTTCTCCGCTTTCTCAGCCACGATTGGTGGAGCTGGAAGGAGAGGTCGGCATGGTCATCTCTGCCCAGCCTCCTCCTCCTCTTCCTCTTGCTCCTTCAGGTGGACCTCGGTCTTCCAGGCCATCCACAAGCTCTTAGGACCGCAGGACTGCCGAGCCCACTGCCCACATGAGAGTCCCCCTGGAGGGCACGCGGACCTGCAGAGGAAACTGCGTCCACGCTGGCCGCCTTGTCGGCAGAAGCCAGAGGCCCTGCTCTCCTTTCTGCTCTGCCCACTTGGTGACTGGTGACTGGTGACTGGTGACGGTCAGCAGCCCGGGCTGCACCTCCATTGGTCCACACCGGAGCCCTAGGCGGCTGCCCTGACCCTGAACTTCTGCATCTCGGTCCCGGAGGCAGCTTACCCACGGCAGCAGGTAAGGCCAGCCAGTCACTCTCAGGGCCAGAGGTGGTCATCAGAGGTGGTCATCAGAGGCTAGCAGCATGAGCTCTGAAAGGTCAAGGACAGAGAGGGACAGGGGGCGATGCCATGGAACAGGCGTGTGACAGCTGGGGGAGTCTGCTGCGGGAGTAACAGTACGGCAGTAACAGATACCCAGCGCCCTCTTTGGACCGAGGGGGTGTGCACCGTGGTCGCCGTGGGAAGCAAGGGGAAACGGGGAGTCTCTAAGGTACGACACGATGGACTGTGACACTGGGTGTCAGGCAGAAAAGAGGAGCCGTGCCGGAGACTGAACCTCGAAGGAGAGCCTACCTCTACCTGTCTCCTCCACGGAGGAGCCGGGGCTGGGAGTCCGGGGACAACGGTGGTGATGGCCAGAGCTCTCGAGACGGAGCTCCTGGGGGCGACCGAGTGCGGAGCACCTGCGTGTGAGCATGTGTGCAGAGTGCAAGCACCTGAGGACGAGGACCAGGCCCGGGAGGAAGCGAGGCAACGGTGCTAAGCACCCGCTCCCACGGGGGGAGAGGTCTGTCCCCACCCACCAGAGTGGGACTAGCTGGTGAGCTGAGACTGGACCGAGCATGCAGGAAGGGACTGGCCCGTGGCGGGTCCCAGACGCGGGCCTCCACGCGGGGGGTAGGGCATTACCTGGATTTGGGGTCGTCATACCTTCGGGAGGAGGGAGCTGCTGGCGTCTGTGGGGCAGAGGCCAGGGAGGCTGCTCGACGTCTTACAAGGCACAGCACAGCCCCCCGGCACGGCGTCACCCAGAGAAGCCACCGCGTGGCGCCGAGAAGCCGGCCCTGCTCCTGTCCCGCCTAATGTCTGGGAGACAGGACACGGAGGCTGCTCCCAGTAATTTGATGGCTCAGAACACCGACAGGAAGACAGAGCTCATCCAGCACAGAAGCTAAAGTCGGTGCTGGCGCCCGGTCGGAGACTCCACGTCACTCGGGTGGGAAGACCCCGTCCACGTGAGGAGGAAAACCGACTTAAAAACATCAACTGAAAAAATTTAAAAAAGGGAAAAAAAACCTTATCAATCTAGACTTGTACACCCAGAGAACATTTTTTTCAGAAAAGTAAAAATGCTTTCAGACGACAAAAACGAAATGGCCCGCGTCGCGGAGCCGCTGTCAGGAACGGCGGGAGAGCCCCACACGGAGGCCCGCGGCGCAGGGGACGGAGGCTGCGCGGGCGACGCGCCGACCTCCTCTCTCCTCTTGTCGTGTAACTTTCAGTGACGATGGAGAAACTACAAGAGGACAGACTGTCATGTCTGGGCCTGAGTAAGACGCGTGGTACCAGCGACAGACGCGAAAGTCCACCGTCTGGGGGGCTTTCGCTCTCCTGAAGCAGTGAGGTCCCTGGAAATCAAGTCGTTCAAGTCAAAGATGATAAAGTAGCAAAGCAGTTCTATCCAAAAAGTCAGCAAACGAGAAACGTAAAATGCCATAATGAACGTCCCATGTAAAAGAGGGCGGAAAGGGGAGCAAAGGGCAGATGTCCTCTGAGCGCCGAGAGAAAGCACAGAGCGAGTGGGGGATTCAGCTCGACCGGATCCATAGTCACCTTCTCCGGGAATGATCCGTCCCCCCGGTTCCCGGACTCGAAGCCCACAGGCGGCCGGGAGCCCCTGTCTGGACAGCAACCTGGCCGTTCGGAGCACAGCAAGTCCCTCCTCTGCCTTCCTTTCCTTGTCGCTCAAGAGAAGGCACCTGAGTCCACACGCCACCTGGAGCATCCTCCCAGGTGCGCCAGGTGTGCAGGGAAGGGCGCTCTGATAACCAGGTGCAGGCAGCAGGTGTGACTAGACCATGGACCCAGGGCTACTTGGGGTCAAGTCTGGGTTGCCGTTCTATGCGTCTGGGACACAAGCCCTCCCGCGCACCAGACCCCTGCTGTGGCGTCCGGCGTCCCCGACCACGTGTCCCTGCAGACGCTGCTGCCAGCCCCCGCAGAGAGGTCACGATGGCGCCGTCTGCGCTTTCTTCAGTGTCAGTCCAGTGGGAGGCCAGCTTCGAGTTCCCGACTCTGTTCTGCCCGGCCTTTTGCGAGCACTCAGGAACGTGCGCCAAGCAGACGAGACACACGATTTCTGATGGACCCCAGCGTGCCAGGCCGTATGCATGTCCGCGCTGCTCCAGGAGGGAGCTGGGGCGGGCGGCCCCGGCGGGCGTGTGCTCTCCACGCGCCAGGGACCCCTCTGCCCGCCCTCCCTCCTGCCCGGGTGTCGCCCACGCTGGCCCACCCAGGCTCCTCCCCACTCCTGCCCATTTCCTGCATGTCCTCGACTCTGTAAAGAACTCTCACCCAGCGCTCCTGGAATCTGCCAGTTTGATTCTGCCGCCCTCCTGCTTCCTTCCAGAAGTCAAAGCACCGCCCGTCACCTGGCTAGTTGGGGACAATTCGAAAATAACTTCTCCGACTCCAAGAAGATGGTCTTTGCAGCAGACTCGCGCAGGCGAGATAGCGTTGACCCGGCAGCGTTTCAGAAAAGCGCGGTGCGTCGCTGGCCTGCGCGGGGGCGGGGGTTTACATGTTTGCTGTGTCTGAAACTTTAAAGGAGAGGCCATCCAACCAGCAACTGCCTGGAAGCCGGGGGCTGGGGAAGCGTCCATTGTGCTTCGTGACCTTCGGCAAGTCCCTTGATCTCCTGCGCTTTAATTTCCTTTGAAAAACCCGAGGTGGTTGGAGTCCTCATTAATAAAAATAAATGTGAAGCCCTTTGCCAAAGCAAGTTCAATATCCAGTCCTGATGCTTTTCTGGAGGTTGTTTTTGTGCGTCGGGCCGGTCTGTGAGCGTCTTTGATAAGGCACTTCCAGGAGGTGTTTGCTAGGTCTGCGCGGGGGCGCCGAGCCTGGGGCGCAGCGGGCCCTCCACCCCCACGGCGGGGGCAGAGCTCCACGTGGACCCTATTTTTGTACGTTCCCCCAAAATAGAACAGCCAGATCCAGTCCATTCTGCGTCCCGGGGGCTGGGTCTCCTGCGTGCTGCTCTCTGAAGGCAGGACTTCCCTTGGCCTCCCGTTTCCTCAGCCCCCTGCCCAGGGGAACGCCGGCCTGGCAGGAAGACACCGTGGCCAAGGCCTGACCGGAGCCCGAGCACGTGGCCGGGCCCCTGCGGGCCTCTCACCTCCTCCGGACAGACCGGACAGCCCTTGGCTCGGAGGCTCAGCAGAGCCACCCTGAGAGCTGCCTGCTGAGAGAGAGTGACACACAGAGTGACACACACACATACACAGATGCAGACACAGACAGACAGACAGACACCGCCGCGCATGTGTGGTCTGGGGCCAACATCAGTGCTCTCACAGGCCCACTGTCAAGGTGTTTGCTGGGCTGAGACCCTCGGAGGCTCAGGGTATGTGTGGGTCCCTCTTGCGATTCCAGTTTGGAGGAGGGCAGGCTCCATCAGGACGCTTCCTGCTAGATTCCACCCTGATGGCCACCACCAGTGACCCCCGGCCACCTGGCAGAAGCGACCGTCCTTCCAGGCATCCCCACCAGCAATCTGCTGACAACCCAGGTGGGACCAGCTCTCAGGACCCCGCTGGACGCTGGGCGGGGCTCTGGCCCTCCGGCCCCTCCCACGGGGGGAAGGGCTAGTCCCTGGGCTCAGGGTCAAGGTCGGGGAGTGGGAGGTGCAGTGGAGGTCAGCGGTCTGTGAGACCCGCCTGGCAGGGCCTGTGATGCACCTTTTCAGGAGAGTTGACTCTGCATCTGTCTAAGGGAGCCGCTTCCTCCCCCAGGACTTTCCAGCAGCAGGTGTGGGGACCCTCTGGCTCCCCCCAGAGTCCCTCTGGGCTCAGGGTCAGGACAGACATCTCCTCCCTGCGAGTTGGGAAGAGGCCGCGGTCCGACCGGGGCTCCAAGCCTCCAGGCAGGAAGCAGCACCTGGCCACAGGTGCCCCCTGCTGCCCCCAAATCATGGCTCCCAGAGCCCCTCAAACCTGGGTCCACTGTCCTTTAGGGGGCTCTGGCCAAAGCGCCCTCGGGACTCTCTTCTGTCCCCTCCTTGTCCTCCTCTCGCCCTCCCCGGTCGCACCAGCCCAGCAGGCCCCCAGGGTGGACAGCTCCCCTGGGGCAGGCCCCACCCCACATCCTCAGACCCCCAGCACGCCCCTCAGCACACACCACCCCAGGACATTAGCGGGGCCCACTGGCCCCCTGACGTACACTTGCTCTGGAGCCCCCTGCACTCACCCTCCCTCCACGCCCGAACACCCACGGTGGCCACCCCTTCCTCAGGCCCCGATCAGAGGCTGCCGGACGTCCTGTCCTGTTTCTGCTGCTCGGTGGCTCGTCACCGCCGACCCCCAGGGCCCACCGTGCTCCCGTCAGCGGGCGGCCTTCCAGCTGGACGGCAAGCCTGAGGGTGGGGTCTGCCAGCCGCAGGCCCAGGGGACAGGACCCGGACACAGGTGCCCATTGTATCTGCTGCAGGAGTGAGGGAGCGAGGGACGGAGTCGGGGGGACTGTCTGCTCTTGCCCCGCCCCCTGACCCGTGGTCAGCTCATGCTCGGGTCAGGCATTTCCGATGAACATGAATAGCCCTGCTCCTGGAAATGTATTTTCCTGTCAGATTTCCAGCTTCTCATGTCTCTGGCATAAAGGTCTCCACATTGGTCCCGGCTTCCAACAAGGGGCCCCCGTGCACAGTCCCCCCACAGCCCCCCACAGCCCCCCAGGAGTCCTGCACAGACATACTCAGGGACCGGAGCTTCTTTCAGAATTTATCTGGGTTTCTTCTGGCCGCACTTGGACCTGAAACACACACCACCCCTCTGCACAGAGCTTGTCGGGGGTCAGCACCTAGGACCTGGGGGTCTGGACACTGCTGTGGGCAGGCCGGCTGGTGCCCCCTCCTGCCCCAACATGGCCCCCGCTCCTCATCGTCCTGGGGGGGCCATGGAACATGCGATGCAGCTGCTCTGAGTTCAAACCTTCAGGATTAAAAGCCCCACCGACGTGGCGAGGCTGCGCCTGTGACAGAATATTGGCACATGTGTGCTTCTTTTATCTGCACTAATAACACACACAAATAGTTCTTTTATGTTATGTTAACACACACACATATTAAAGAAAAGGTGCAGGCAGGAACGAAGGTGAGTAGGCAGGACGAAAGAGGAAGATCGTTTTATTTTATTTAGTTTTTCATGGACCCGGGTCCTCGGGATGTCTGTGGACTGCGCTCAGCCAGAGCCGGGGGGCAACAGCTACTCCACCGGGCTGCACTGAGCACCGATATTTTCAAAGTTCTTTTCCCCGTTGGCCCTTTAGCAAACCCAGATCACAAGGCAAGCCCCATGCACAGGGTTCCTTCCCCGTCAGTGGGGAGCCGGGGCTGTGCTGCAGGGCGTCTGGAGGGGACGGGGCGGAAGGGTGACACTGCAGGCCGGGGAAGGCAACTGGATGGGCTCAGTGGAGAGTCGTCTCTGATTGGTCAGAGTTCTGAGAAATGGGCCAGAGAGCTCGGGGACGGTGTATGGACCTGTGTCCCGCTCGTGGTCTGCCCTGCACCTGTCCTGGCCAGGCAGCGACTTGCCGTTACTGAGGACAGTCAGTTAAGGACTTGGAAGGGCTAGGATTCCGATGCTTAGAGACAGGAACATCCCCGGGGCGTCTGTCTCTCTGTGGTTAAGTTACCTGCTAGCCTTGGCCCCCGGGGCGCATAGAGCAGTGGTCTTCGGAAGCAGACGCGTAAAGTTGGGTGCTGATGAGAGGCCGCCCTCGGGGGCCGGCAGCAGGGCCTCCAGGCGGCGGGAGAGGTGGCCTCTGTTCTCCGGTCCGCACTCAAGTCCTGTCTTTGGAGTTCTGTGGGCCGGCGTGGGCGGCGGGGGCTGAGGCTGCCGCAGGAGGGGCCCGGAGCCAGGGCTGCTGGGGCCCAGGGCAGGGAGGCGTGGCTGCCCTGTTCCTGGGCCTGTGGCGTGGACCCTCTCCCTCTGCTGTCTCAGGAAGCCCCCCCTGCAGGGCCTCGGGGTCCTGGCATCCAGCCCCCAGCAGAGGGGGAGCTCCTCCTTACACCCAGGAGCCCTAATCACATGCCTGCAGAGCCTGGACCCGCGTGGGAGGGAGGCAGCGTCCTGCTCTGCTGCTCCCGAGCTCCTCGGGGGGTTGGCGTGCGGATGTCCTTCCTTCGCTCACTCATCACCAGCTGATGGTCTCTGCTCTGTGGGCAGGATTAAAACTTACAACAAATGACAAATCAAACAAACCCCGAATGGTCAGTCTGGGGCACGACTGGGGATGGATTGGAGCAAAGCCAGGTTGGTGTTTTCCTTTCCGGGAGCGTCAGGATTATTTGATTTTTTTTTCCACTTTTTGATTTAATTGCAGAAACTTTGTTTTATACATTAAAATAAATGCACACGTGTAGTTTCCCCACTCCTCAGACACATGTCAACACACCGAGCCCTCCACCACCTCACTGAGTGTTCTTCCTCTTTCTTACCTGTGTGCATTTATTACACTTGGGAAAACAAAGATACAAACTGGATTCTCTCCACCCCGACAGAACTCTCCAGGATGGCCACATCACAGATCACCAGCCCTTTCACGATGCCAGGTCCTGCCACGTACCACACAGGAGGGAGGCCCTTTCCTGCCACAGGGCCTTTGCATGTGCCATCCCCTCCTGAGAGCTCGTTTCCAAGCTGCACTGTGGTCTCGTATGAAGTGCCATTCAAGCTTCTGAATCTTAGTCTACTTGTGGGTTCATTTGAATTCTCTCCCCTGTGGGTTCCGGAGGGCAGGGAGGTATCACGCACACTGCTGCCCACCCTCCGGCCCCGGCTTGCACCATGCTCTGCGTCTGCTGGATGGAGTCCCCTAGGAGCACTTGGCCTCGGATGAGCCTGTGGTCTCTGTCCACCGCGGGTGCCCTGCCTGCTTGCTACAAGGAGGTAGAACCAATTTGTGCCTCCCTTTTCACCAGGGACGTTCCAGCTGTGCCAGGGCCCAGGAAGTGATCTGGGCGTGACTCGGAGGTGACAAAAGGGAGAGGTACCCAGGAAATGCCTCAGTGTCCAGTGTCCAGTGTCCAGTGCACTTCTGTGCATGGCCGGAAGCCAGGGAGACACTGTCCCAAGGCCAGGTGTGGCTTCACCACCCTTCACTGGACATCAGCCGGGCACCTGACTTCCGCCTGCCCGTCTAGCCTGGGTTCTCCACCCAGGACCTTCCAGGGCCGTCCGTGCTTGCCACCAGGGGGCGCAGGGGAGTCCCTGTGAAGGGCCTGGAGCCGGCGGGGGCCCCACCTTGTCCTAAGGTTCCAGCCCAGAGGAATTTTTAAAGGCACCTGCGGATTCCTTCACCCCAGTGCAGTGATTTTTGTAATCAAGTGACTTGGTTGATTCTGATGTCGCTGGGCCATGAACCTGGTCTGCCTGCAAATCTCACTCACAGATGGAATTAGCACTAAAATTCCACGAAGAAAATGAGCCTACCATGACTGATCGTGGCAGTGGAAGTGAGTGGGTGACTTCTCTTCACCTGTGACCTTGTCTAAGGCTCCTTGCCCTGTGACCACGTGGTAGAGACTGATGGTGGACGGATGGGAGGGGGGCGTGGATGGATGGATAGTGGATGGATTGATGGTGGATGGATGGATAGTGGATGGATTGATGGTAGATGGATGGATGGATGGATGGTGGGTGGGTGGTGGGTGGATAGAGGGATGGATGGTGGGTGGATAGAGGGATGGATGGTGGGTGGATGGTGGGTGGATGGTGGATGGTGGATTGTGGATGGATGGTGGATGGATGGTGGATTGTGGATGAATGGTGGGTGGATGGTGGGTGGATAGAGGGATGGATGTGGGTGGATAGAGGGATGGATGGTGGGTAGATAGAGGGATGGATGGTGGGTGGATAGAGGGATGGATGGTGGGTGGATAGAGGTAGACATAGGGAATGTGAGAGCAAGATGTTGAGAGAAAGGAGCGGTGGATGGCGAGAGATATAAAGAGAACAGCAGAGGCAGAGAGAAGGTAGTGTAGACAGACGGAGGGACAGACAGCTGACGCTGGTCTTCACAATTGCAGAACACGAGATCAGAAGCTTGACACGCCCTCCAGTCAGCTTGTGGGGGCAGGTCTAGCGGTGAGAGGAGCCCCGAGGCCTCTGGAGTGTCGGCGGTCAGAGGGTGGCCGTCCATCTGCTCCCACCGACCATCTCCACGTCCAGCCTTTCTACAGGGGACCCCGGAGGGAGGTTCCCGTAGAACCAAGACCCCAGATGAGACGGAGTTAAAGACAGGCTGATCCACAGCCCCTCACTTCTCGGACAAGCAGGCAGGAGCCCAGAGAGGTGCAGAGCCCCCCGAGGTCACACAGCGAGCCAGCAGCGGCACCCGGTTTCGTCCTCTCCGCCCCGCACTTTCCGTGCGACACGCAGCCCTGAAGGTGGGCAGGAAGGCTCTGGAAGTGCTAGTGCAGCCCTGTCTGCCTGGTCTCCGCAGCCCGAGATGCAGGTGGACGCGGCAGGCGGCGGCCGGGGCGCGGGCCGGGCCCCCTCGGCCTCCCCAGCACCCAGAGCGCCAACCCCACACAGCTGTGGCCCCGCTTCCCGGCCAAGTGCACGCTGACGTTCCAAGACAAAAAGCACCAGCCCGTTCCGACGGGACAGGCCGTTACCATGGTGCCACTCGGCGGGTTTACGACTTTCCTGGAGCCTCTCGGCCGGGCCCTGCGGAGGCCGAGCCAGAAGAAGGAAAGTGTGGGGTGACGTCAATGCCGCGGAGACACTCGTGAGTGGCGTGCACTTTTCCTGCCCCGGGAAGGGCGGGGGCGGCCCAGCCGCATGGAGACAGGGCAGAGGAAGAGCCTGGCCACTCGCTGGCTCACCCGCCGCGGCCACTGCACCCCATCCCTCAGACAGGATGCTTTCAGCCCAATAAATGCCTGGGGCCGTTAGCAGCCCAGCACACCCATTAAACCCTCGCGCTGAGCTCACCCCAGAAGGCATCAGATGGGCGCTCGCTTCATGCTTGTATTTCCAGATAAAGGTCTTCCGATGGGCCAGCTTGCCCAGGAAGAAAGTGATACGATCGCAGAGACCCTGTTAAGGCCCCCAGACAGGTCTCCCACGACGGTCCTGCAGTCTGTCCAACCAGAGGGAAAACTCAAGGTGGCCGGGGAAGGGCTGTGGGCGGGACGCCCAGCTCCTCCAGCATCAGCATCCCAGGTCTTACATCCTAATGCCCTCACTGGAGAAGCCAGTTGACCTTTGCAATCTCTTGGAGGTCTTAGATAGAATGGGGACATCTGATGGCCTGGCCAGGGAGACAGCCTTCATTTCAAAGAGGAAGAAACAACCTTGGGCTCCTCCTCCCCCAAGAAGGGTTCTTGGCATCCTAGCAAACATGGAGTTGGACCTTGGCAGGCAGTCACCCCATGTTCACAGGCCAAAGGGAAAAGGAGGCAGGAGAGAGGCAGAGAGGAGTGTGAGTAGCTGTCCCCTGGAGAAGTGGGTTGGTTCCGAGGGGAGAGTCTCTGAGGGAAGGTGCCTGGAGTTTCAGCTCCAACTGTGTCACCATCATAAGGGGGTGGACAGCACTGGCAGAGCTGCCCTTTCTCCCTGCCTAAGTGTGGGACAACAGCAGGGACGAGTGCTTTTATTAAAAACAACTGTACCCTATCGAGATGGAAACCCAAATGGATAAATGGGTGGATGGATGGATGATGGATGGTGGGTGGATAGATGGTGTATAGTGGATGGATGGTGGATGGATGGTGGGTGGATGGATGGTGGATGGTGGGTGGATGAATGATGGATGGATGGATAGTGGATGGATGGTGGATGGATGGTGGATGGATGGTAGATGGATGGTGGATGGATGGTGGGTGAATGTATGGTGGAAGGATGGTAGATGGATGATGGATGGATAGTGGATGGATGGTGGGTGGATGGATGGTGGATGGATTAATGATGGATGAATGGGGATGGTGGGTAGACAAATGATGGATGGATGGTGGATGAATGGATGATGGATAGATGGTAGATGGATAATGGATGGTGGGTGGATGGATGGTGAGTGGATGGATGGTGGGTGGATGGATGGTGGATGGTGGGTAGACGAATGATGGATGGATGATGGATGATGGATGGACGGATGATGGATGGTGGGTGGATGGATGGTGAATGGATGATGGATGGATGGTGGATGGATGGTGGGTGGTGGATGGATGGTGGGTGGACGAATGATGAATGGATGGTGGACGAATGATGAATGGATGGTGGATGGTGGGTAGATGAATGATGGATGGATGGATGGATGGAGATGGATGATGGATGGATGGTGGATGGATGGTGGGTGGATGACGGATAGATGCATGATGGATGGATGGATGGATGGATGGATGGACGGACGGATGGATGGACGGATGGATGGATGGAGGTGGCTTCTACTGTGGGCAGGGCCCTCCAGGGCACAGCCTCTTGAGGAGAGAACCCAGCTGCTTCTGTCCCCTTGACCATAAGCAATTCCTGTCATCTCAGCTTCACATCTATTTTATACTGTTTTCGCTTCCTTGTGTTTTGCCGTAAAGTAGATGTGACCCCGAGTTTGCCATTCGAGCCGTCTTGAGTGCGCGGGTCTGCGGCGTCCAGCGCCTTGTGTCGGAGCAGCCTGCATGGCGTCAGGATGTCTCCTCTCCCGGGCTCGGCCCCGCTCTCGGAAATGCCCTCATGCACGCCTGGCCCTGTCGCCCAGCCTCTCCTCTGGGAGCTGACTCCGTGGGCCTCGCAGAGGAGGATTCGCCTCGCCGGCAGTCTGTCCATCTGTGAGCAACTGAGTGCAGTTCAAGACTTGTCCCGCTGCCGTCCGCGTCCACTGCCCTCCTTCCCACGGCTTGAGCGACGTGCTCGTATGAGCGACCGTGTCGTTGACCATCCCGCAACCGGGGGACACCGGGCTGCCCGGCCTTTGGGACGCCGTGAACATGTGGGTGCCAGCTTTTGCTGGGACTCAACCTCGTTTTGCTCTTGTTCTTGGTGTCCTACCCAAGAAACCAGGGCCAAGTGCAACACCCTGAAGCTTTCCCCCGTTTTCTTCTATGGGTTTTAGCGTTTTAATTCTTAGCGCTCCGGTTTGTTATTCTGACCCACTGGAGTGACGTGTGCACATGGGTCGTGCGTCCCGTTCTCCCAGCACCTGTGCCTGGTGTTGAGAGCAGGCGGAGCCCGATGGCGGCTGGCTGTCAGGATCTTCCGCTCAAGTCCCACCCTCAGATCCTCGGACCAGGCGGCCGGGGTGAGGCCTGGGAATCTGCATTCTGGCACGAGCCCGGGGAAGCGGGCGTTTGGGCCCACGGGCCCTCCGGTGAGAACCGTTGTTGCAGAAAGGCCGCTCCTTCTGCCTGGTGTGACAGGCACCACTGGAGAAAGCAGAAAGCGGTGTGGCTGTTAGTCTGGCACCCGGCAGGCCGCCGTGCCAGGAGCGAGGCTGCTTTCTGATGCCTGTGACTCTCCCGCAGGAGAAGCGAGATTTCTGGGGTTTGAGGGAAAGAGGCTCTCGGGTGTCTCCACGCGGAGGCCCCACACGGCCCTCACGGTAAATGCTGGAGTCCAGCCCTGCTGGAGTCTAGCTGGAATCCTTCTGTGCAAGGTCCAGAGGCCCCACGTCTGAGCCGCAGGGCGCAGAGGTTTCGATGAGTGGCCGCCGTCTCGTCCACAAGCCGTGTCCCCGGAGAGCCCTGCTCGCCCGCCCCGCCTCTGTGATGTGAGCTGGGACTGCTGGGGAGACTGTCTCCGCTTGACCGCGTTTGCACGTTTCTCCAGAGCTTTTCATTCACAAACCGTCCCAGCAGCCCGGCAAAAGCCAGGCGCACTCTCGCCCCTGCCCAGCTCCCATGAGCGGGCTCTCGGCCTGCCTGGGCGTAAACAGAGAGATCCCTTTCTAGCCTTTGTATATTGTTTCTCAATATGAATGAAGCGAAACAGCTAACTGGAAATCACTGAATAATCGCCTAATGCAAGCTGACAACCGCGTTGATGTGTTTAGCTTCAGAAATGGTGAAAACGGTCACAGCTTAGTAATTAGCTCACATTTACTTAACCCTGACATTTACTGTGTTATTATTATTATTTTTAATCAAGGAAATGAGGCCCACACCGTGGGACAGGATCTGATCCGACCCGGGCCCCTCCCGGCCGCCCACCCCGCCCTGTCCCCCGGGCCCTGCGGTCACTCCGTGGGCCTCCCGGGTCGTGCGCGGTCCGGTCCACGCGGCAGACTCTACGCAGGACCCGGCGCCGGGCTCTGAAGCTGCGCAGGGCAGCGCGGGCCCAGCCGGGGCCTGCTTTCAAAAGAGAGAGAGAGTTTGTACCTTTTTGCCAACAACTCTGTCAGCCACATTTGTTTTCTATTTTCCTTCTTTTTTTTTTTTTTCATTAAATCACTTTTATAAACTCCTCAAAAGTTTCAGTTTATTCAGTGACAATTAGTTTATGGCATTTCTGAAGTGGATTTAGATTCGAGTGATAAAATTACAAGCCAAAATTGCAACCATAATGGAAAATCCTGGTTCATGTTTGGCCTTCGAGACCACAACTGAAAGATTACGGGCTGATGCCAGGAAGAAGTAGCAATCAGAGAACATTCTGGGGCACAGGGGGCCCCCGGCCCAGCGGCCCGGAGGGCCCTGCGCACCCCGGGGGCCCCGCCGCCTGCGGCCGGGTGGGCCGGGGCGGGACTTGCGGACAGGTGGAGGGAGGCCGGGCGGGCCACTGGCCCCTGCCAGAGAAAGCTGTTTTGTCTTGAACTCGGGGGCCAGCACCTCCAGGGTCTCACCCGCCTGGCTGGTCTCAGGTTCTTGGTGTTTGACGGAGGCCCTTCCTGAGCTATTTCCTGACAGCACTGGGAGTCTTTTGAAGAGTCAGCAGCGGGATTCTGGAACAATCTAAACCCCAATGGCTGTTCCAGGGGCAGGGCTGACTTTCAACTCGGGCAGGAAGTGCAGTGCTCAGCCAGCTCGCCCACTTGAAAGTCTTTTTCCTCTGCAGGCCTAGCCCCCAACACCACCCCCAAGTCCTGTTGTCCATGGGGAGCGGGACCTGGTCTGGAGCCTCTGCTACCTCCCGGAGCTCGGAACCCTTCTGGGAACCCTACCGGGGACCTAGAGGTGGCCCTGGCCTTCAATGGTGACCGACATGAATGATTCCAGTGAGGACGGTGGGCAGGACGTTGGACAGTCAGGGATCATGGAGGACGGGTGGAGGGAGGGCTGCCTCTCTGAGAAGGTGGCTGTTGACCTGAAACCACAGGCTAACAGGTAGCTGACCCAGTGAAATCCTGAGAGTGGGCAGGGCATGTGCAAAGGCCCTGAGGCTGCTGGGTCTCGGCAGCATTCGAGTGCACAGGCGCGTGAGTGTGGAGCTGCAGTGGGTGTGGGCACTTGTCCTTCTCCAGACACCTGTTGCTGTGCTCTGTCCCTACCCCCACACATAGCAGGCCCCTGGCAGTCTGTCCTCCACTCTCATTTCCCCACCTTCTCTGCAGGCCCGTTCCCCTCTGCCTTCCTCCACTTCCGGCAGGACAAGAGGGCTAGGGGAGCCGACTTGGACCCCAGGCGCATGAGACTGCGTGCAGGCTGAGGACAAGTTTCCTCCGGTGGGCAGCCTGCCCAGTAGTGATCTGGCACAGCAGTGACACAGAGCCCTGGCCAAGGACCACATGGGCCCCACGGCTCCATCCACATTCCCCATCCTCCCGGGCTCCGCCTGACACCCCTCCGCCCAGAGGCAGGAGCCCAGGGCCCCACAACTTGGGAGAAGTGCACACATGTCAAAGTCTCATCATGCAAACTCTAAACAGGCCCCAAACCCTGAAAGAACCCCCGGCAGCGGCTCGCAACTGGGCATGCGGTGCAGCAAGCACACACCTTGTTCTTTCTTCCCCGGATGGCGGTGATGATGGTCATGGGCAGGGCAGTGGGCAGGGAGACAGATGACGGATGACAGACAGACAGACATAGGTGAGTGACATGCTAGACAACTAGGTGACAGATGCAGATGACAGATGTCGATGACTGGAGGTGAGTGCTAATAGGAAGACGTGGACTGACAGACATGACGACAGACGACAGACAGATGCAGACGTGCACACGCACACACGTGGTCTCAAAGGCCACACTCGAGACTCTGCAGCCGAGCTCACTGATTGCTCTACTCTAGTCCCTGAGCCGCAGCGTCAGGCTTTCCCCAGCACCGGCGACACAGGTGGCCGCCTGCAGGGACCCCTTCCTGAGACCCGCACGGGCCCCGGGCAGCAAGCGGCCGGATTATCACGGGGCCGATGCGCCCACAGGCCGCTGACTTGACCAGAAACCGACACTTTCCACGCAGCCTCCCTGCCTCCTATTGAGTCCCGAGCGGCGTCCTCCCCACGGTGCCCTGACCCAGCCTTCAAAGGCTTTTGACCGCCACCACTGGGCCACCTCTCGAGCAGTCGCCACACCGACGCTTCCCCTGGCCACACCGCGCCTGAGGCGGCCTGTCCTGGGGACACACTGCCCATGGGGGGCGGACGGGCAGGGTTGGGGGAGCCCCGAGCCCACCGGGCCCTGGATGAAGACCCTCGAATCCCATAGCGGAGGAAGAAGCCGACTCAGAGGGTCTCAGCCACCTCCAGGACACACAGCACAGGTCTGTATCTGGTCCTTAGGGCCACCATCCCCGATGACCCCCACACGGGTGGATGAACACGGCGGGAAGGCAGCGTCCGATCATTCTGGAGACCAGAAGTCTCCTCGAGATGTGGGGTCACGCTCCTAGAGGCTCCAGCGAGAGCCCTCTTCCATCTCTTCCCACTGCTGTCCGCAGCCCTTGCTGGTGGGCATGGACACCAGTCTCTGCCCCTGTGGCCACAGAGCCTCTCCCCATGAGTCTGCGCCCAAATTCCCCAGGGGTCTTCCCAGGCACAGTTCAGGGCCACCCCGACCCAGCACGACCCCCCCAGCATGACACCGTCTAAACGATCACATCTGCAAAGACCCATTTCCAAATCGACACTCCAGGAGCTGGAGGCTGGTGTGTCAACGGATCCTCTGGGGCCCACAATTCCACCCATAACAGACGCGGATGCCTCAGTTTCCCGTCTCGGAGGGGGGCTGGAAGAGCCCCCAACAGCAGTGATGGAAGATGCCGGGCACACTGCACACACTCGATTCTTTACACAAAAGCAAGGGTGGTGCTGACGGGCAGCCAACAGGCTCCTCCGTTCCCAACCGGCCCAGCGGCAGAGGCCAGCACCCTGTGGACCCCAGACGTCCTCGGCCCCTCACCTCGCATCGTGCACACTGCTTTTCTTCTTCCACAAAATAAGTGATCACTTCCCTCCAGCAAAGGAGAAATAAAGCCGTTCCTAATGCACAAGAAGGAAGCATGGAAGACATTCCAGTTTGATGGTCTACAGGTATTTTGTTTGGACTGGTGCGTGTAAATCAGAGCCTGGCTTACCTCAGATGATCACAGCAGACCGGGCTCCGGGCTGATTGCCTTTACAATCTGTTTACGAGCCGGGCTGAGGCGGAGCGCTCTGCAAGGGGCTGCTGCATAAGCCTTTAAAAGTTTCTGTAATTGCTCAGCCCAGACCATCCTCCCTGGGAAATGTGTCCTCGTGGGAGCAGCCTGGCTAGGGGGCCGAGGGCCCCGCCTGCTCCCTGGCAGCCCTTGGGCCCCAGCAGAGCACGGGCCCCACACTGTGCAAGGACAGCTCCCGAGGACACGCCGGCTTTTCCTTCTGCCGTTTTGCATTGGGTGTACGTTCCCGTGTCTGTGGCTTGCAGACCAGAACAGACTGCATGCATGTCTGAAGGGAGGTTGTCACCCTCGGGGATCACCAGGGTCACTGCCCCCTTGCCAACGCTTCTGCCCCTCCCAAAGGTGCTGGGGTCTTCCTCGTGCCTCAGGGCCTTTGCACGTGCAGACCCCTCTTCCTGGATCATGCTGCCCGGGAGCCGAGCTACCCCCCGCCTGCTCTCGCTGTCATGGTACATGGATGTTCTCTCCATGGCTCTCTGGTCCAGCAGGAGGGCTGGGGGCTTTGAATCGTGACACCCCCAAGTTCACATCTGAGATCCTAACCCTCGGTACCTCAGATTGGGTCCTTCTGTGAAGAGAGAGCTGTGCAGATGTTGGTAAGGTTAGGATGAGGTCACTAGTCCTCATAAAAAGGGGAGTTTGGACACAGACATGCACCCAGAGAAGGGGTCACAGAAGGGAAGGCAGGCATCGCGGGGGGCTGGATGGCCCTTGGGGGCACCCAGCCCTGTCCAGGCCAGTCTTGGGCTTCCTGCCCCAGGGCTGAGGGGGATGGAGTTCTCTTGTCTGAACCCCCAGTGTGTGGTCTCTGTAGAGAGGCCGGAGCAGGAGTCTGTGATAAAGGCCCAGAATAGGATGCACATGGTGTCAGGACGTGGAAAGGACTGGGGACGGGGAGACGCTGAGCTCAGGTGGCCGTGCTCCTAAGGATGTGTGTTTCTCGGAGACGGGGGGTTATGCAGACAGGGCCTCAGTCGCAACGCCAGGCAAGAACTTACACGCGGTCCGAATAGGTCCTCTTGCAGGGATGTGTGTTCGATAGAGCAGCGAGGTGGCAGCGTGGCCCATGCGTTTCCAAGCCTTTGTTCTATTCCACAGGCTCCGAACCCGAGGTGTGGCCGTGGGGACGGGACCCGCCCAGCTCTGTGTCCCGGACGGGCGGGTGGCTGTGAGGACAGTGCCACTTGCCGGACGCTGACGGGCACCGCCACGCAGTACTACTTCAGCAGCGATGGCGCCGTACGGAAAAAGTGGCGTCAGACCTTGAGGTGCATTTACCAGAGTTTTGAACACTGACCCCCAACTTTGAAAAAAGTAGCACCGCCGTGTCGTGGAGGAAGCCTGGGCTCGGGCATCCCTGGAGCAGCAACAAGCTTGGTCCCAGTCGGGGTCGGAGATCCCTGCCCGGGGACGCTGCCCAGCTGCCGGGCGGGGACGCTCCTGAATGCAGCCCGCTGGTGACACCAGGAGGCCCCGCTGGGGCCCAACTGCTCCCAGTGGGCTCGAGGGGTCCACAGCCCTGCACACACAGCACACGTGTGAGCACACATTCGCCCGTGGACACAGGCTTGCACGCACACACCCATGGACACACATGTGCACACGCGTGAGCACATACACACACGCACGTGCACCTCATACATATACATGTGGACTGCGTTCAGTCGGAGGTGTGAACCCAACCACGACTCCACCGGGGTAGCCTCAGTGTTTAACGTTTACAGAAACCACAAACAAGACAGTGCCTGTGGGAAAGACCCGTTAATATTTAGCACCCAGCACCCGGCACCCAGCTCCAGAACTGGAACGTGACCCCCACTTCCGGCCGGCGTCCATCCACACACAGCCACCACCAGCCATGACAACCATAAACCAGCGTCGCCTGATGGTGACGGCTGTCACCTCCGCGGGGCCACAGCAGGGTCCTGACCTGCTTCCCGTCCCCCGGCATCTCTGAGCCGGGCCCGCGTGTCGCCCGTCCTGCCGAGCTCTCTCACTCAGCGGTGCCCTTGCTGAGACCCTCCAGCCCCTGGTCCTGCTGCGTGAGGTGTCACTGTCTCTGGGCTGGCGACCGCAGCGGCACATCTGGACCTTCCGGGATGCCCTGCTGAGCCAAAACACCGGGAGAGGACCTGCGGTGCCGTGAGCCTGTCGGCTGCCCGGGCAAAATGCCCGAGTGCGCCACTCCCAGCCCGACACCTTCCCCGCCGCGGCCATCATGGAGACAGTGTCTCCTCACAGGTCTCAGCACTGAGGGATCCACCTTGGGGCGCCCAGCGCCCACACCCCACCTCCAGGCCGGCGCAGGGCGCCCGCGGGAGGCCCCATCACAGCAGGACCCTCTCCAAGGGCTGCGCGGGAGCCGGCCCCAGGGAAAGCTCAGGGCAGAAGGAAGCGCGTTTGTTGAAAACGATCTGCTCCTACAGTGGGGGCTCCCTCCTTGGGGAGCAGCTCCGAGGGCTCCCGGCCCCGACCAGAGAAGCGACAGCGCCTGAGCACTGAGCACTCGCCACCCGCTTGGCGCCAACAGGAGAGAAACCGGAGCACACGGACGGCGGGCCACGCGGACGGCGGGCCACATGGACACACCTCCTCCTGGGAACCACCTGTCCCATCGAGCCGATCTCCGTCATCCCCGCGCTCCCCGCCGGCCAGTGGCGGCCAGCGGCCAGCCGCTGCCTCACCAAGCTGGGCGGGAGCATTCCCTGTGGACCGCAGCAGTGTACCACACCAGCCTCAAACGTGGCCCGGGCACTCCACGTAAAGGACACAGACTCCACAGCACAAAGACGCTGCCACTGACTCAACCCCCAAAACGAAAATCTAGCTTGATTTTTATGGCCCTCCCGCAACCCCAGGGCGGGCGGGAGAGTCCTGGGACCCTGGGAGGCAGGACAGCGCGTCTCGGGGGGCTCCGGGGAGCTGGCCTCTGCAGGCACTCACGCCGTCGATGGGGCGCGTGCAGCAGCCAGACGGACGGGCAAGCTGGCATGTGCGACGAAGGCTCTCGCAGCGGCCGCCCGAAGCTTGACAGAGGCTGTCTTCAGTCCTGGGATTGTTGGATGGCGAGGGAGACCTCTGTCCCCGTGTTCCTGGCAGGAGGGAAGAAGGAGGGAGCGTCTCACTCAGCGCGGGGGGCCAGCAGTCTCCCACCGCTGTCTAAAGAGACGGTCAGCACGGCGTCCTCGAGGGGCAGACCCAGCTCTGGTCTTGGAAGACCCCCTTTGCAATGGCCACACTCAGTAAAAACAGCAATTACTTTCTCAGGGGCCTGGCTGGCTCCTCCCATCCCTCTAAAGAGGTCACAGCCTTGCCCGCCCGCTCTAAGCACCAGCTGCCTCCACAGGGCCCAGCGCCAGCCTCCACGGGACCCGGCAGGCCCCGCGCCCACCGTCGGAGGAGCGGGCAGGGAAGCGGGGCCCTGCGGATGACTGCCAAACCAGCAGGCTCTCTCCAGCAAGCTCCAGCGCCGTGCCCCGACGACCAGGCTGAATCTCGACAAATCGGCCCATCTCCTTTAACGAGACTGGCAGCCTGTGCCTATTTTTAACGTTTACGACCCTGGATTTGGAAGTCAAACCGGCACGACGCTGCCCGGGGCTGTGCAGGGCAGGCATGTTGGTTTCCGTCTCACTCCGGGGGCAATCCATCATGATAAGGAGGCCCGGGAGGGGCGACCTGGAGAAGCTGGAACAGACCGGCCAGGCACGCGGGCCGAGCCATTAACCAAAAAAGGGCGCCAGAGCCAAGCTACTTGTCGGTGCCGCAGGGGCTCGGGGAGGCTCAGCCTGCGGATCCCGGCCAGCAGCTGGGCCGGCGTCATCAGTGCAGACGCGCTCCCCCACCCCGAGCCCGACAAGCGGCCGGCAAACAGGCCCAGAGAAGCAAACAGGCCCTGTCTGGGGTCCTCGTGCTGAATCTGTGTCCCACGGATGCAGCAACAAGGGACCCACCCACAGGGCTCACCCCTGCAGAAAGTCACATTCTGTGACTCTGGGAATGGAAGAGCCACTCACACCGGCAGGACGGGCCACCGAGCCCTGGGGACAGGGCCGTCTTGCCTCTTCAGCTCCTGTGTCCCGTGTCCTAGGCTCACGGCCACACCCCCTTCTCCGCCTCTGTCTTCACACAGCCTGTCGCCTGCAGGCAGCTGTCGTGGATTCAGTCCTCACTTGATATCCCAGGATAATCCCAAGATGCTGAGGCTGATGACTTCTGCGAAGACCCTCTGTCCAAAGAGGCCCTTCACAGGCTGGATGTGGGGGTCTTCCAAGGACTGTCAGTCACAGTTGCACCTATGTGGGCCACGGCTCCTCAGGAAGACCCCCCTCACGACTCCAGGTGACTGAGTTGGGGTCAGGGTGTCCCCACCACCCCAAGGGCCCGGTGCTTCCAAAATGCCTCTGCCAGAAGGTGGCCTCGTGTTCCAGTCCTACAGGCCGCGCCCTCGTCGGGGACACTGGAATATGCGAAGACCCGGCCCGGGGCGACGGGAGACTTGAGACGGTTCCCGAAGGACTGTGCTGGCACTTGTTCGGGGGGTCACAGATGTCTCCAGTGCGGGTGTCTCGATTCCTGGCCTGCTGACTTCAAGCCCATTCCAGAGGCCTGGCTGTGTTCCTGGGCCCGACCAACCCAGGCCCCTCTTCTCAAACGGTGTCCAGAGCGGCGCTTACACACACGGGCAGAGACCTCAGTTGGGACCCGTCTCCTGGAGGCAGCGTCAGGCCGCGGGGGCCGGGCCCAGGAGCGTGACGGAAGGTGTCCCCGAGGCTGATCAGCTCTCGGCTGTCGGGGACTGGCGCCTCCAGGCCTCCTGGGGGGCAGAGACGCGAGACGCCCACCCTTCCAGTCTCAGGGTGGGTTCCCCGCAACCGGCCCCACCCGAAGGGGCCTCGGGGCCGTCCCTGAGCCACCTCGCCCACCCAGCGAAAGACACCGCAGTCCCTCTCCTCACACAGGGTGTCCCGGGGTCTGGGGACGGATGCCACCAAGAATAGGGCAAAACCAGGTTGCCCGTTTCACGACTCACAGCGCACCTGCTGGGGGTCCAGAAACCCGCCCTGTCCAGCCGCACAGGAGGTGGGGACACGGCCAGAGAGACGCAGACCCGAAGGCACCTTTGTGGGGTTTATTCTGGCTGAAGCAGCAGCCTCTTCCGTTCCCGCCCCATCTTCCCGCACATTTCCCGAGTCTGGGAGAGTCCTCCCGGGCCCACGGCCATCAGGCCAGGCAGAACGAAGAAGAGAGTAGATGGAGGCTTTCACATTAAAAAATCAAACAACGCAGGTCCGTCGTAGAACATTTGGGAAGCCGACAAGATGGATTTCCGTCAAGGACAGCGAGCGGGGGTCTCCGGCCTCCCCTTCCCCGTCTGCCCCGGGCTCAGCCCTTCACAGCGGAGACCTTGACAATGACCCCGTCCACCTAACGGACAGCGGATTCAAAATCCGTGCCACCAGCTAGGTCACCATCAGGCTCCAGTGGGGACATCGGGTTGCCCACAGCCGGGGGTTCGTGCCCCACCCCGCACAGTTCACGCTTCTCTTTGGTCTCCCGCAGCGCGATTAGCGGTCAGCCTTGGTGCGTCGGTGCCGGCGTGGCCTCTGACGTGTGCTCTGCTTTCTGAACTGGGAGCTGGATTCACAAAGAGACTGGACACAACCAGTGAGCTCCTCTTCGGTGGTTTCTTTCTCTACGTGACCCCAACAGGTGGAAGTGCACGTTTTCCCAACAGGTGGGGACCGTGGGTGGCGGTGGGGAGCGGCCCCACGAGACGATCCCCTTTGGGGATGCTCAGCTCTCATTAGAGGCCGTGGAGGGAGGGGTGTTGGTGTGAACGTGGGCGCCGGGCCCCGCTGCTGGCTTCTTCCGAGGGCCTGGAGGAAGCCGAGGACTCTGCATCCCAACAGTAGCCCCAAACTGGCCCACCTTTCAGACTCCTTTGTGGGCCAGCCCTTTAGTTACGGCTGGGGAAAGGAAGCAAAGTGGCAGCGTCCCTGTGGCTCCCACAGCAGGGCATGGCCAGACCCCGCCAGGAGCTGGGTGCCCGCGACCGACGTGCCTGGAGTGTGACACCAGCAGGGCCCCGCCCACCACCGGCACCTGACTCAGATCCCGTGGGACCACGAGCGTCAGGCGGGGCATCAGTGTTTGGGGCTTAAACCACACCCTTAGTTTTGAAGTCAGACGTCCAAAACCAAGGCACCGGCTGGGCCGGTCACGCATGCCACGTGGCCCCACTGCCGTTGGTGGCACCCCCAGGACGGGGAGCCCCTGCTGGGCACGAGGAGCAGAGGGGCACGGCCGGTGTGGCTGGGTGGATGAATGAGTGAGAACCGAAGAGGGAAAGCACGGGGCAGGAGATGCGGACCCCAGCACCTGCCGACTTCTGTCTCTAGCTCTTCAGCCAAGAAGCGGGTCCCTGGCGTGGACGCTGGACAGACTGCTCTGCCCCGATGAGTCCTGGCCTCCCTGTGTGCACCACCCGCTCCAGGCAGGACCCCCTTGCAGCTGGGGGACAGCAAGCCCGAGCAGGACTGTCTCTGTTGGAAGAGATCATTCTTCCCGAAGGGAAGGGCTGGTGCCAGCAGCCCACGGCAGTCACGCTCCAGCTCAAGTCGTCCACCCCACACTGTCACTGAAACTCTGCTGGGGTGCCGTGCTGGGCCCCGACCCAGCCACCTGTCTCTGCGGCACCCTGTCCCGCTGGGGTGGGCACAGGACCTGCCCTGTCCTCCCCTGTGCAGCTTAGCAGGCGCTACTGGCCAGGCCAATCGCCGAGGCACTCTGTCACTGTGACCCTGTGACCTCTGCCAGCACAGCACCCTCCCCCCACGACCCCAAGACAAATCTCTCTAATTCCTCAACCGAGCCCGCCACACAGGGCCTGTCCAGTGGAGGACTCGCTGATAGACTCAACATTATCCTTATCTGACCCCTGGGGACCTTGTCAGGGCCGTAACCCCGGTGATACCTGGCCCAGGAGACCGGGGGGCCCCGGAGAGGGGCCCATAGATCATCCTGAAGAGCTGTCTTCTGCAGCCACGCACCCTGGGAGGGCCCGATGCGGGAGAGGTCGGACCCTCTGCCGAGGAGCAAAGATAATGCAGCGAGGAGACGGGTTCCTGGGCTTTCTCACGCACGGGGGTGTCCAGAACGTGGGCCCACACTCGCGGGGCCGGGGCTTGTCCGCAGGTCCTCCTCCCTCCCGGCCTGTCTTTCAGCAGAGGGACAGAGGACACCAAGGATGTCATCCTCAAGGCTGCCACCATGATCCCCTGACCACGGGAGGCCCGGTGGGTGCACATGTCCCTGCTGTGAACGCAGAGCCTCGGGTCGAGTGGGGCTCCCTGGATGCCTCCCCCGGACGGCTTGGGTGTGGGTGTCGGGGCCGATGGCTCAGGGATGGAGGGGGCGCTGGCCAGCGAGTGCATCTGGGGTGCCGGCGGGTCTGCTTGAGGGCGGCCAGCAGACGGAGCCCCTGGCCAGGACTTCCCTGCAGCCGGCGGCCTCAGTTTCTCCACCTCACGGGCCCCGCTTCCCCGAGGCCTCCAGGGGCGTCACTGACCTCGACTCTGGGCAGGAGCTGGGGTGCAGAGGCACAGAGTGGGGCGCTCAACCCTTTGAGTCCCCCTCCTCATCTGTCCAAGTGTGACGCAGCGGTGCCGCCAGACAGAGATGAGAAGACGCCGGGAGGGTGCGGAGCACAGCGCCCCGATCAAGTGGCCCCTGAGGGTCACCTTCCTCCCTGACACGCGCGTCAGGTGCCTTATGGGAAGGTGGGCCAACCCTTGGTTTTCGGTTTGTCCTGGGCCCCCTCCCACAGCCATATAGACGCCAGTGAGAAGCGCGTCTCCTTCGCCTCCCTTTCCTGACGGCCTCCATTCTTTTCTTTATAGGAAAGATGTAGGTAGGAATGAAGACGAGCAGGGCAGGCAGGAAGAGAGGGAAGGAGGAAGCTCTGATTTGTGTTTAGTTCTCATCTTGATTGTTCCCCTGGACCTGAGACGGGAACCCAGGTCCTCAGATGTATAGGGACTGCGCTCCTTCGGAGGAGGCAGACCTAACCGCTCCTCCACCAGGGCTCACAAAGAGACCTGAGTGTTAAACCTCAGACTGAAGTCTAACACACACTCGAAGGTGCGGAGAAAGAAGCGTACAGCGAGATGAGCGTTCACCACCCGAACACACCTGGGGACCTGCACGCAGGTGGAAGAGCCTCCCTTCTCTGTGCCCGCCCGAGTGTCCTCACTCTCCCGCCTTCCAACAGCTCACCCCGGTCTTTATGCATCTCCAAGGAGAATCCCCAGTCGGTCTTTTGTTCCTGGCTGCTTCCGCTCACATCGTCGGAGGGGCCGATGGTCTTTTGTTCCTGGCTGCTTCCGCTCACATCGTCGGAGGGGCCGATGCTCGCTTCTGCTCCTGGTGGGACAGGGGAGCTCCCCGTATCAGAAGCCCAGGCTCTGTCCCACCACCGCCCAGTCCCTGGGCGGGTGTGCCAGCTCTCAGTCTTCTTTGGCCGGACTGGGAATCCTGCTGGGGGTGACGGTGAGCAGTGCTGCAGCTATGCCCCCAAACACACACCTCTGCCTGCTCTCTCCAGCTTGTCTCTGGGCAAATTCTTAGTTTTTGTTTTATTTACCTACTTCTGCCTTGTGCGGCTGTTAGAGAATCATATCATCCTTTTATAATGAAAAAAATCCCATAAAATACATTCGAATGGTCAGAACAGCCCACACGCAGGTGGGGCCACTCCCTCCCTGGGCCCCCGGCCCCGCAAAGACGGTCTCGCCCTCCCCTCTGCTCAGCCAGGCCCGCCACGCCCGGTGCAGCCCTCCCTGTCTGGAAAGGGTTTGACAGTCTCGTGAATTTTATAGGTTCTAAGCATCCATTAGCTGACCTAATCATTTTCAGAGACCCACCAGTCAGTGTGATCAGGGTTCTGCCAAACCTTTGCCCATCAGAGATCAGAATGGGCGAGGCTTCCTATGGGCCGTCTCTCCAGAGAGAATGGAGAGAGAGAGCAGACCATTTTCATTAAAAGAAGAGAAGTCAGCAGGCCCGGGGGAGCTAATCCAAAAGGTTGGAAGATGTTACATGAATGAAGCAAGGCTTTTTTCAGATGGGGTGCACCCCTATTCTATGGTAAATGGGGGATCACACAGACTTGAAAACAAGCCCCTTCACCACTGAGCCCCCAGTCCCTGAAAGATGCTCTTCACGGCAGCTGACACCACAGGTGACGTGGGGAGCCAGGGACTGGTCATTTCCTCCTGTACTGTGAGCTTTTCCAGCGGGGGACTCGCAGTTTTCTCCTCTTTGTCTGTAACAAAGTAAAACGCCACACACAGGCTGTGGGGTCAGAACTGGGCAGGCCCGGGGTTCTGCAGGTGGCAGGCAGTGGTGGGAGTCACACGGTCATCAGAGCGCAGCTGAGAAGACTTGCCCCTCGGCCCGGCATTGGGCGGGATTCCTTTTCTTGCTGCCCTAGAACTCAAGGCAGCTGAGTCTCCAAGGCTGAGTGGCCAGAGTCTTTGACCACAGGGCAGGAGGGCGACTCTTGTCCAGCCCCCACCCCGGTGAAGCTGGGCTCACCCCAGTAATGACCTCTGAGTCCATCCGAAGCCACTGATTCAGGACTTAAATCTCATGCGCCAGATCCCTGCTTTGCTGCCCTTTCCGCCGGGGACAACCCACGCCCCGGGTCCTTCTCCCTGGGTTCCACACCGCCTCCTTGAAGGATGCTTGCGGGTTGTCGAGTTTCAGGTCGTGTTCGACTCCAAGCACTTTTCTGCAGGTTTAAAAGTAGATTATGCATTTTTTTTAAAGGAAGGTGCAGGTAGAAATGAAGGTGAGTAGGCAGGAAGAGAGAGGGGAAGAGAGCATTTTATTTCATTTTTAATGGTCACACTGGTCGTTTCCCACCCAGACCCAGGACTGGACCCCTGGGGGTAGTGGCCTGCGCTCCTTCAGAGGCGACTGACCCAACCGCTGCTCCACCAGGATGCGCCATCTTGCATTTGTAAAGGAGAGTTTTTAATGCCCTCCACCCACGCTGCTCCCTCTGCCTCCTGAGGCCGGGGTGGCCTGGCCTCTCCTGCCTGCCCCGTGCTCACAGCCACCTACCTCCACGGACACCCACATAGAGAGTGCGCCTCTCTTTTGTGCCAAACGCAGTTAAACCACAACCGCCCCATGGACGACCTGCCTGGCAGCTGCCCTGAGGCGAGGGAGTGCCCCTGCCACCCCTCCCACAGAGCCCTGATGACTTGCAGGTGGCCCGGCCCCTTGTTTGTTTGTTTGTTTGCGTCCCCAGCACAGGACCTGCACGGGGCATCCGTGTGAACGTGTCCTCATGCACCAGAGCTTTTCCTTCATGGTGGCTTCTCCAGGGAAAGACGCTGGCCCCCTGTGACACTGGCGCGCGGCCTTCCTCAAGGTCACAGCACTGAACATACCCGTCCCCCTCTCTCTCCAGTTTAGACAGTTTGCCGTGGGGACACAAACATTTCATCCGTCCCCCTGTCATCTGGGAGAGACCATTTGACACCCCTGGGCCTCTGTTTCCGCATCTGCGGTGAAGAGTAAGGCCGTACCATCTTCACAGGGCGAGCAAGGAGACAATTGTGAGCTGTGCAGTGATTCCGGATGTGGCAGCCACGCTGAGGAGCAGAGGGAAGGAGCTGCATTCTGCCAGGGCCCAGGCAGCGCTCCTTGCCACCCTTCGCCTCCTCCGAGGCTGCTTTGCTCAGGCCCGATTGGAAATGGTCAGAGCACTAAACCTGCATCCTCTCAAGTCAGGTCTCCCAGATTGGTAAGAAAGCAGAATTGTCAGCATCACAGTTACTGCCACTGTCCTCCTCCTCCTCCTTCTGGTCATCACCATAATCCCCACACAATGAACACATACACTCTTCAGGAAATCCCCTGCAGGAGGAGTACCCTAAGCAGTGTTTCCTTTTAGTGCACAAATCACATAGGAGGTCTCTGACTCTACATATCAGAAACCCAGTCCATGGTAACTGATATAACAAGGAAAATATGGTCTGGCAGGAAAAGACATTTGGAGGTCAAGTAGCTCCAGGGCTGGTTCATTCAGTATCGTTGTCAAGAACACTTGGTTGTGCTTCCAACCTCAACATGTCAGCCTCTTCTTCAATAGCACAAAACAGTTGCCATGGCTCCAACTATCACGTGTAGGTCACAACAGACAATGGAGGAAAACCAATGGCTGCTTCTTTGTGCTCCTTTCCATGAGCAGGAGAGCCTAGTGGGTGAGAACTGTATAGTTTGTGCCCAAGTCTCTATCATCAGTCTGGAGTCAGAGAGATGAGCTTCTGCGCTCCTGCGTCCTGCCCGCAACACTTAATTCACCGCAGCGGTGAGCCACTTCACCTTTCTGTGACCCAGGCTTCTCATCTATAAAACTTGATAAAATGGTGTCTGTTTCAAAAAACTGTTCTCAAGATGAAACAAACGGAACGCCACTTCTGCTTCAAAGGCGGGGGCGTTGCTGGGAGCAGTACTGTTACTGCTGACACGCTGTCTTCGTTATTACTGCTCAGCCGGGCAGCGTCTGGCTTGATAAATGCTTGAGTTGCTGAGTGACTGCCGGGCGGGAACTGTCACATCTGCAGGACCTGGGGAGGGGAACGAGGTGTGGGAGAAGGGGGAGCTGACAAGCGGCCAGCCCAGGACCACCCAGCACGCCGCGCAGGCCCGGACAGGGCTCGGGAAGGACGGATTCCTGTCGTGCAGCGCGGCTCTGCCCGCCGGCCTGCCTCTCACTTGGGGTCACCGCTCTGCTTGGGACGCTCTGGTGCCAGCTCGTTTGTCAGTCAGCACCGAAGTCTCGATTGTCAAAGACGCCAAGATCTGCAGGCAGGCACGGCCGCCCGGGAGCTGAGAAGGCCCCCAGCTGCTCTGCAGGGAGCCAGGGACGGGGCGGATGGCCCTGGGGGAGGGTTGGGACTGGTCCAGAGGGACCACCTGGACAGGACGCCCTGCACACAGGGGTGTCACACACACACACACAGTCACTCTGACTGGGACCACAGTGGCCCTCACGTGCTCACCTGGGTACATGGGAGGAAGCCCACCAGGTGGGAAGTACGTGCGACCCACCCCGATGGCCCCGGACCTGAGTCTGTTTCCTTTGGGGAGCTCCTCGGTGCCAGGCGGCAGCGGTCACACAGTGGACACTGGGCTCCGGGCCTCCAGGCCGGACTGGGTGCCCTTGGAGCCGCCCCGTGTCCACCCGTATGTTAGCTCGGTGCTGCGGGGCTGGTCCTGGCTCCGTCCCGCGTGAGCTCCCTGGACCGAGGGGACTCTCGTCGAGGTGTGCTCCCCGTTGGCCGGGGTGGGTAGCCCCACAGCGGCCACTGCTGCATTGTCACAGAGCCATGGACACGGTTTCTTTCTGGGGTGGCGTTTGCATCTCCTGTGGTGACTCCAGAAAAGCCCACAGTCGGGGCTTAACCCGCAGAACACATTCTGCACGTTCCTGGGGGCTGAGGGCAGAGGTCACAGGGCCAGTCCCTCGCAGGCTCCAGGGAGAGACCTTGCTGCTGGCCCAGCTCCTGCCTGCTGCCCTCGCCTCTGCCCCGGCGCCGGCCGGCCTGGCACCTCCCTCTTTCTCTCCTCGGACACTCGCTGGAGGCGGCCCCGGGCGAGCTCATCACGAGACCCGTGTTTCCATCAGAGCTGCCCGACTAGCGAGTCCTGCGTTTGGCACGTGGGCGCAGTTCAGCCCCTCGCGGTGTGGAAAGGTGTTTGCAAGACCCTGGCCATGCGCCCCCCACTTCTCAGGTGACCTCCCCAGCCCGGCCCCTGGCTGCTCTGTGGGGACCAGGCTTGTCTGCTGTGCCCATTCTCCCCAGCTGCTCCTGGCCTTGGCACAGAGCCCTCTGTGCACGGGTCTTTGTGCAGTGAGGGATGAGGGAAGCGGGTGACAAGGTCTCTGCACCCCAGGGTGCAGGCTGTGGCTGCTGCTGCCTGTGGGGACCCTGGCGTTGGGGGAGCCCTGACGGCAAGCTGCGAGGTCCAGCCATCAGACGCTCCGCAGGCATGTCCAGGAGGACTCGGGCTCGCTCTGCGGGGCGCCCGTGCCCGTGGCACGAGGGTGCAGGAGAGACAGAGCAGGGCCCCGGGCTGGGGTGGTGGCTGGGCGAGGCCAGTCCCGGCCCCCTAGGGCCTGCCCCATGGCCCACACTGCCAAGGGTCCCAGCGAGTAGCCCCGGGCTCATGTGGCCATTTCTGCAGCTCCGCCAGCTTCCTGTCATTGCTCCTTAGGAAGGAGAAAATTCCCCTTGTTTTCAGATTAAGTCATCAGCATGTCACTTACTTCTCCAAACCACAAGTGCTGACCTGCGGAGAAGCCGCCGGCCGCACTGGGAGCCGGGCCTGAGGACCCGGCTCAGACCCGGCTCGGACCCGGAGGAGGGCTGGAGGGCAGCCTGACCTGCTCTGGACTCTTGTCACCCCCGTAAGGTGCCGAAGCCACGGCTGTCCCGCGCCCACGTCCCACGTCCCACTGTGTCCCCACCTCCACGACAGCTGGCCGTCCACCCGCTGCAGCAGCCAGAGGCCACGCAGCCTCGAGCCCAAAGCTCTCGGGACTTAGATCTCGCCCCAGGGCCCACGGGGATGTGTGCGGCAGGGGCCTTGCTTTTTATTTTATGTCGAGTCCAGTTTCTCCCCCCGAGACTCCGGTCCCAAACCCCATGCACACGGAACAGACGTGAGCCTTCGCTCCTTCTCCCTGACATGCAAGAAGAGGTCGGTGAGGCGGCCCCCTGCAGGCCCCACCCGCAGCTGGACAGTGTGGCCACGGCCACTGCAGCACCAGGTGCTGGAGACACAGGTGACCTCCCAGAAGCTCTTAGACGCCAGCACCTGTCAGGGTTGGGAAAACAGGAGCCCCTACAAGATTTGGTGCCTTGGCCCTCGTCCCACAGAGAGGGTCCACGTGCCCTGTGGGATCTGGCGGCCTCTGCCTGCTTTGACCATTGAGCATGGCGGGAACAGCACCCTCCGGCCAGGCCTGGCCTGTGGGACTGAGACTGCCCCCTTGACCGGGCCCTGCACTGGCTGGTGCCGTCCTGCTCCCTGGAGCCGCCGTCTGTCGGGTCCCAGCTGACCCATGGAAGGGAGGGGTGTCACCCGGCTCCGAGTGCCTCCAGGCGAGTCCCAGACGGCACAGGGCAGGGACCTCCGGGCCCGGAGAAGAGGGAGCTCTGGGGATATTCAGTGCTACCCTCCAGCCTCTCCCTCGAGCCCCACCTCCTCTTCCAAGACCAGCCCCGTGCTGTGACCCCTTCCCACCTCTCCTGCTGCTCGCCGTTCTCCTGACCGTCCCTAGGGGACCAGTGAGCAGGGCCGATGGGCTCCAAGGCGCCGTGGCGAGGGCCGGGCGGGAGCCCCCGCCGCACCGCAGGGCGCAGAGCGGAGATGTGGTGCATGCTTTCAAGACGCAATTAGTGACCCCAATAAATATTCTAAGATGAGCGCTTTCTGGGTTAGCAGTGGACATGGGTTCGAAGCGGCTTTGGAGTGAAGAGAACCCAGCCGTGGCCTCTGCGCTGGGTCACTGTGCCCACAGTGACCAGGAAAAAGTGGGTCCGGGCAGAGCTGTGCTCACCGTAAAGGAGTTAAAGGTGCCCGAGGATGTGGCGAGACCGCAGAGGGGCAGGGCCTGGAGGCAGCCGGGGCAGCCCCTGCAAGTGCTCGGGCGCCTCCCTGGCTTTGGCGCTGGCTGGGGCACAGCAGGCCCTGAGGGATGGTCTGACTTCTGGGGCCAGAGGAGGGAGGCCGCCACTGTTGGTGAGATTTCTGGACACGCCTCCTCCTCCCTCCAACGGCCCCGTGAGGCTGTCTTCTGGGAGGCCCTTCAAGGTCAAGGGCCCCGGGGCCCGGGAGGGGAGCCGACTGTCTCGTGGGCCCCCGCCCCCGAGAGCTGCAGCCCGCCGGCCTCCCTGGCCCCCTTCCCCACTCCGCCCCGCCGGCCAGCCCCGTGTGCACGGGGAGTCTGGATTTCGTCCTTGGACTTCTGCCTCATCAGCCATGCTCTGGGCTGGGAACAAGCCACGACGAGTCGTCATCGATCAGGGGCCTTGTCCTCTGTATGCAGAGGGCCACTTGGGTCCAGGGAGCAGGGACAAGCCCACGCCCACTGGCCCGTGTCCTGTCCCTTGGCCAGGACACAGACGCGCGTGCCAGTGAGCCGACTAGCTGAATGTGGCCTGATGTCTTAGGTTGGATCATCTCACCAAAGCGGGTTCAGACTGTGTTGGTTTGGTCTGAGGCTCTGGGAGGGGGGCGGTCCTCTGGTGCCAAGAGGGTTAGAGAAGCAGAAGGATGTTCCATGTCTCTCTCCCCACGTTGCCAGGAGGGCAAATTCAGCAGGTGCGAGACTCTCCCTGTGGTGCCTTCTTAGCCCTGGCTGCTGGGAGACGGGTCCTGGGCCAGCGGCGTGTCCAGGAGCACGTGAGAAATGCAGAGTCTCAGGCCGGTCGCCCTGCTGAGCCAGAGCCGCATCCCCACTGGTGCAGGGTGCAGGGTGCAGGGTGGGGCGGCTGGCCTGCAGGGCCCTGGGAAACATGTGCCGTGGGGGGGCGAGCCCCTCTCCACCGTCAGCTGAAGAGATGTCCACCACACACACACACACTCGCACATGCACACACTCACATACTCGCACACACATACACACACTCATGCACACGCACGCACACGCGCACAATCTCACACACATACACACTCATACACTCGCACATGCACGCACACACTCACACTCACACACATGCATACACTCACGCACGCACATACTCACACACACATACACACACTCATGCACACGCACACACGATGCAAACACTCTGAGCCACCTGGTCGTGCCTTCCTCCTGCCCAGGAAAGGCTCTGCCACCGCTTTCCCACGGCGCCCGTCACGACCGTGACGCTCCAGTGTGACTCTGTGGCTCCCCCCTCACACTGGCCCCTGCTCCCTGGCTCAGAGGAAGATGCGGGGTCACGGATGACGCCTCTAAGTCCTGAGTCACCTCTGGGCCAGGGAAGAGGCGCAAGAACGCCGGTCAAGCAGGACGTTGATTAGAAACAGCAGCATCTGACTTTAACAAGACCGTCACCCCAGGAGGAGCCTGGGAGCCGGGGTCCCGGATTTGGGCCGAGAGAGGGTGCGGACACCTCCCCCCAGCAGGGACGGCGGCAGTGGGCGTTTCTGTGCCGCGAGACGGCGTGGATGATGCTCGCGACGGGAGACAGGGCTCGAGGGGGAACCGAGGGCTTCCGTGCTTCCTTGGGACTCACTGTCGTCAGGACGAGAGACGCACCGTGGAGAAGCCGGGCACTGACACTCCGGCAACAAAATCTGCGACTTCCCTGACAACGGTCTTTCTGGCCCAGGTAGCAGCGGCTCCGCACGCCAGGGAGGAAGAGTGCGGCGCTTTCGGCCCAGGGCGGCCGGGGACCAGGTGCCGACGCAACACCGGGTCCAGGTCGGGGGCGTGGGCCGGGGCCCAGCCTCACCTCCGCCGGGTGTCTGACCTTAACCTCGGCTGAGACCCCTGCCCAGAACAAGCAGAGGGCTGGTGAGCAAGTGGGCTCATCTCTGCTGTGAGCTCGGCACCAGCAGAGCAGGCGCAGCAGCCGTGCGGGGCAGCCTCTCCTCGGCCCCACAGCCGCCCCGGGGCCCCTGCACCCAGTGGGGTGGGTTGGCCAGAGAGCCGAACTGAGCCGGCGGGCTTTGCTGGTACCCAGCACGCGCGGCCAGACCGATGGACACGGCCGATTGGACGCGCTGACCCAAAGCGCGCTCCGGATGCCCACACGCGGCCAGAGAGGGCGCGGAGGCCGACCGCCCTCCGAGGGCCGGCTCTAGCTTGCCTTGCGCTTGCAGCTTTCTCGCGTGTTTAAAGCTTATTTCTGATCCCTAATTCGTAAGTGTTTGTGTGTGCACAGCACATGTATGCACACTCAGGCATACACACACGCACACACATCTCTCCCTGGCTCGGCAGGGACGGGGCTGGACTCGCTGGCCGAGCATCTCGGAATCTGGAGCCTCCTTCCCTCACAGCGTTGACGGGGGTGGAAGCAGGACATTGAACCTCATTAACGAGTGTGGACCGGCAATGCCTCCACTGAAAGAGTATATTCCTCTTATCAAGAGATGGCATTTCCTCAAGGGTCATGAGTGCTGTGAGTGGGTGAGACCAGGCCGTGCTCGCCAGACACCAGGCGTGTGACTGGACAAACGACCACACCCACACGCTGGGGGGCTTTAAGCTCCAGGAATGTGCTCCCCCACCCACAACTGGAGGCCCAGATCCAAGTTCAAGGTGGGGCAGGGTCATGTTCCCTCCAGACCCCAGGGGAGGACCTGCCCCGGGTGTCCTTGGCTTGTGGCCACGTCCCTCCAACCCTGCTCTCTCACAGAACCTCTCCCTGTGTGGTGCCTTCCCCTCTGCCCCTGATAAGGACATCCGGTTGCTGGCTTGGGGGCCCACCCCGAGTCTAGGAGGATCTCATCTCATTACATCTCTGCAGACCCTGTTTCCAAATCAGCTCACACTCATGGGTTCTGGGGATCAGGACGTGGA
>RJWH01005890.1:44201-65804 GCA_004363575.1 Solenodon paradoxus
ATGGATGGGTGGATGGTGGATGGTGGATAGATAACTCAATCCTCACAGAGCATGTGATGAGATTTAGCCACCAAATATGACCCCATGCGAGTTGCATGCCTGCCACCAAACCAGAGTGTCTCGGGAGTGTGCAGAGAGGTTGACCGAGTGCACACACATCTTGGCCTCTCCTGTGGTTGAATTCCTGCACCTCTGAGCTGAAATGCTTGCTCTCTGGCTCTGCTCTCTCCACTCGTGTACACATTACGTTACATTACACGATAGTCACTGCGTTTTCATGGGAGAGACGGGCCGTCCGGCTCCGCTCTCTCCGCCTATCTTCACGCGGGCTCTCAGGTGAAACCCACACCCACGGCCTTCAGGAGGCCGCACGCTGTGAGGGCGCAGGAGGGGTCCCGCACTTCCACCCGGGGGCGCCCTCCGCACCGGCCGTCCCCAAGTGGCGGAGGAGAGAAAGGAACGTGTGGAGCGCTCGCGCACGCGCAGCAACGGAAACGGCCCACAGCACCTGAGGCAGAGGCGCTGCCGAGCTGGCCTTCCACACACGTTGCGAACTTCATGCCAAAAGCATTGCTTCTCCATCAATCATGCATCTCCCCATTCTTGACAGGAAATGACATTACAAAAGGCGGAAAGAACAGCAGCCACGCAGGCTTGGCAGCCGCACATACACGTGGGGTGACTGTCGAGTTCAGAGGAAGGGCTGGGAGGTGGCGGCAGCAGTTCCCCGCGCTTCTGCATGGGGACACGCACAGGGACAGTCTGCCCTGACCCCACCATGGCTTCCGACACACGGAGTCCCCCAGCGGTCCTCCTGGGTGGCTGGATGCAGCTCCAGGGATGGTACGTGCCCGCTCCCCGCATGCAGCACCCCGCTCACCTGGCTCAGCAGCCAGACACCTTCCGGGGTCACAGACCGCTCCCCACATGGGCTGGTCGAGCCCCGTCTCGGCCCCGCACTGCACTCGGCATTAAGACAGAGTCTTGTGTCTCGTGGGCCCACAAAGACGAGAGAGAAACCCTAATTCAGCCCTGGAGGTGCCAGCTCTGGGGACCAGCAGACGTCACTGCCTCCATCCAGAAGCCACTTGGGGAGATCAGCTCAGGTAGGGAGTCACAAGGGTGTCGGACTCACCTCTCTGGACAAGACGAGTCTTCCAGGCCTTTTGGCAATGGATTTGCACGGTCAGCGCACAGGGCGGCCCAAGGCGGGCCTGCAGCCACAGCACGCCCAGCTCACCTGACCGAGGGCGGCGGAGGTGCCAGCTCCACCCGGGACCCGGCTGCGCTCACATGCCCCGTGAAGTGCGTATGCACGGTTGTCGGCTCGGACCCGAACCTGTTTTCCTTCAAAAGGACGTGGGGGATGAAGATGAGTGTGAGGTCCCGGGAAGTCAGGGTTTCTGCATTTCCTTGTCTCTGCTGTGTGACCTTGGCAAGCCCCTTATTCTTCTGTGCCTCTGGCTTGCTGTCTGAAAAACAGGTCCCTCGCGGGGCTGTGGTGACACAACGGACGTGACGTTCTCCTGAGTCCCCGCACCGGGCTGAGTCAGTCACGTGAGGAACAGTGGTGTCAGCTACGCGCCCGTGATATTGTCACCGAATACACGTGTGCCCCTCATGGCTGTGCCTCGTTACAAGGCAAGAAGGGGACCCTGGCTGTAAATGAGCCCCTGAGACCCGACAAGACTTCCCTGCACACAGTAGGGATGACATTCGGAGGCCCCGTCGCGCCTTGGCGGCCTGGAGCAGGAGGTAAGAGGCAAGTCACCGGGCCCATGGTCACACACACTGATGGTGGTGATGACAGTGATGGTGGTGGTGATGATGGAGATGGTGATGGTGGTGGTGATGATGATGATGGTGGTGATGATGATGATGATGGTGATGATGATGGTGGTGATGATGGTGGTGATGATGATGATGGTGGTGATGGTGGTGATGATGGTGATGATGGTGGTGATGATGGTGGTGATGGTGGTGATGATGGTGATGATGATGGTGGTGATGGTGGTGGTGATGATGGTGGTGATGATGATGGTGGTGGTGGTGATGGTGATGATGGTGGTGGTGGTGATGGTGGTGATGATGGTGGAGTGTGTAAGTGTGAATGTATGATGTGGGTCCGTGTGAGTGTCTCTACATGAGACACAGACTTGTGTCCTTGCTGTCTGCCCGCCCCCCGCACCCCGTGAAGTCATGGAGCACAGTCTTCCAACTACCCTGCCTGACCTGAGGAGCTGACGCTCTGGGCATCAACACCCAGCCCTGGGGGACCATCAAGCACGTGCGCAGAGCAGGTGCCAGAGACCGAGGTCTGGGTCAGCTGGCAGGCGTTCCAGAGCCGGGCTGGCCCACGTCATGAACACCAGTTGCCAAGCTCAACGTCCCTCTCTGAGACGTGTGTCAGTATGTAGCTGGCAGTGTGCTGGGCCGCAAACAGCAGCCACGCACACATGAGCGAGCCGCCTGCTGGCACCAGCACTGTCCAGTCGCATGTGGCCCCGAAGGAGGCAGCATCTGTGCAGAGGGGGGAAGAGGCCTTCTTAGCTGGACGAGTTGGGCGAAGCCTCTGGCCCTGCTGGGCACCTGGAGCAGACGGCCACGCCCACCAGCCTCAGTTCCTGGTTTGCAGCAGAGGTGAAAGCTCCTCGCGTGGTTCCTGGAGAGTCAAATGAGCCGGCGCACAAAGGCACGGAGTCACAGCTCAGCCGGCTCACAGGTGACAGCGAGGCTAAATCCCCTGCGCTGTCCGCTGGACTCTGAGGATGCCCAGCCAGAGAGCAAAGGCGGGCAGAGAAAGATAAAGCAGAAAGGGAGGACAGGAGGAGAAAATGCAGACATGTCCACGGGTGCACACTCACACTCAGACACACACAGATACGCCACCCACAGTGACACGCACACTCAGGCAACACTGACACCTTCACACTCAGACCGACGCGACACATCCTAATGCCTCATGCGTGCACACAGCTGACACACACACGCGCACGCGTTCATGTACACACACGAGCACACATTCATGTGGACACACGCGCACACACTGACACGCTCACACTCCCTCATACTTACACACACTCAGTTACTCGCACTCAAGTGGACGTACCACTCACACATCCTCATGTGGACACACACTCATACACACAGACACGTGGACAGACACACACACTTCACACTTACACACTCACACACCCATATGGGCACACCACATAGTCACTCATACTCAAGTGGATACATAACACAATCACACTCCCACACACACTCATGTGGAGGCACACCACACACCACAAACACCTTCACACATATGCACACTCACACACTCACCCTTCACACACAGGTGCACTCACCCTTCACACACGCACACACTCGCCCTTCACACACAGGCGCACACACGCACACAAGCACACGCACACACAAGCACACCCCAGCGGAGGCCCCGCTCGCATACACAGACGCGGGGTGGGTGCTGGGGCCGCTCCCCGGCAGCGGTGGTGGCAGTGATGAATCTGTGAAGTTATCTCATTTTCCACTGTTTTAATTAGAGAGTTGGACTCTGAGGCCTCGCAGCTGGCGTCTCTGGGCTGCGTTCTGCTGCCTGACAGAGAAAAATGTCCCCGCTGAGGTCAGCTGAGCTCTGCGCCCGAGAGAGCGGGGCCTGGGGTGCAGGGCCCAGAGGTTTCTGGGCAGAGGGTCCAGACCCGGCTCAGCGGGGAGGGCGGCGTGGCCAGCACGAAGGCACCGACGCTGGAGGGTCTGGGTGGAGTAGGGCACGTGCAGGAGGCCCTGGGACGTCTGGGGCACCTGAGCCCAGGGCCCCAACTCTGATGGAGCCGGGCCACAGAGGCGGCGAGTCCGCTCTCATCCGCAGCCAGTGGTTCAACAGCGCTGGCCGGCAGGGTGCCCTGGGCAGACACCCCCTCGTCTGTCTCCTTGTGTCAAACTTTGGAAGGAGGAGGGCGGGTGGGGACCCTGCAGTTGGACACGCTCATATCTCTCCCTGGCTGTGGGCTTGCAAAGGGACCATCAGAATATTGGTTGGAGAAGGAAGTCTGGGGAATGAACTTCATTGTGAGTAGCAGAGAGGAAAAGATATTGCTCACTTAGAAACAAAAAAGGTGCGCCCTGATGGAGTAGCCGTTAGGTCACCTGCCTCTGAAGGAGCACAGTCCACATCCATCCCAAGGACCCAGGTTCACGTACCAGGGCCAGAGGAGCAACCAGTGTAAACAACTAAACAAAATCAAATGCTTCTCCCTTCTCTGTCTCCCTGCCTGCCTGCTCACCTTCATTCCTGCTGCACCTCTCCTTTAAACAAACAGCAAACGGAAGTGGCTCCTTTGGGATCCCTTAGGGTGGAGGTGCAGGAAACTGCTGGGGTGTGGCGCATCGACGCAGCACTGCTGAGACCACCGCCCGCCTTTCTCCAGAGCGGACTGACCTCCCTGTCTGGATGCCTTCAAACGCACGGCCGGGAGCCTTCCCCACTGCCTGGCAGGCTGTGCCCCTGGCTGGGCCACTTCCGTGCCCTCGGGGACGAGGTCCCTCGTTCTACCCGCCCTGCACACATTGGATGCCCAGAGTGGGCCGCGGCGGCCTAGCGCCATGACAGCCGACAAAATCACAGCGACATCTTGCCTGTAGCCAGGGGAGGAGGTAGCAGTGACTTGGTTTCTCGGGGAACTAAAAGTGAGCCCCAGTCCTGAGCTGGTGAGCACTCCAGAGACCCCCTCGCCGCCGGACCTCTGGACCTGGAAACTGCTTCGTTCCGACTCTCCCGGAGTTGGTCTTGAACACGCAGAGCCCACATGGCGCACGACTGGTACTTGGATGAGTGTGCGTTCGGTCGCTTTAGAGCTGCGTCCCGGAAGCAATTCAAGCATGTTCCCTGGAACGCAAAACCACCTGGCACCCCGAAAAGGTTCCAGGATGCACAGAATCAGGCCACTGTAATTCATAATGAGAAGAGAACCATCTACCACCACCAGTGAGAAACAGCACGGAATTAGAAAACACAGATCTTAACGATTCTTACCACTGCGCTCACGTGTCCCAAAAGTTAGGGACGTGACGTGGACTTGACTTTTTCAGAAAGACCCCAATCAAACTTCCAGGCACAGAAGCAGCGACCTCTGAGTTGAAAAACACGCTGTCTGGGATTCAGGAACACGCCCTGCTCAGGGGCGAACATCCTGCCCCGACGTGGCAGGAGAAACTTTAGGCGACGAAGCCCTCCTGACGGCAGCGACCCTGAGCAAAGCAGAAAGGGATGCGCGAGGGGGAGCTACACGGAGCATTCGAGGGGCGGGAACTGTGTCAGCTGGGCCACACGTGTGGCTGGACTCACCAAGGACGGGGAGAAGGCATCGAAAGAGCACGGAAACGCCTGCAGCTCCGGTAACAGCAGCTCACGCACGGCACCATCAGCCCCAGCCGAGAAACAGGAGCCCGGACCCGAAGCCGCGTCGTAAACACACCGCTCCAAACCGAGGAAGGGTCAAAAGAGAAAGAAGAATCTTAAAACATCACGGATGAAAGCAGATTCTTCTTGAAACACAAGCCCGAAGCCAGAGGCGTACCCTCTGTGGAGTGAAGAAAACCGGGTTTGCCCCAGGGTTCGACGCCCCCGGAAAGTGCCTTTCAAACCCCACGCTGACGGCAGGCTCTTCCAGACCCAGGAGCGCTGGAGATGCTCACCCGCGGGCCTGTCCGTGCTGGCGCCCTCTGAACTGACGAAAAAGACACAGGACACGAAGACAGTCCCTGGCGACAAGGTGTCTGGAAGTTTCCTTGAGAAAGAGGCCATGAGGAGACCCATGTCCTCGCTTCTTCTTGCTTCATTGAGCCCAAACGTGCGATGCAGCCGCACCTCCTGGGAAGCGGACACTCAAGCGCTGTGTCCCGGGTGCTGGCGCCGAGGCAGCCTGAGGTCCCTGAACGCAGCCTGACGCGGCGCGGTGGCTGGGTGCCCACAGGACAGCGCTCTGTGCAAGGATGGTGTTGGGGAGACGGTGTCAGCCCTGCGGGCCCCACCGAACCGCCGGCTCCCGGAGCCGGTCCTGCCTGCGCCCGGCGGCGGGCCTGGAGGCGGCCCAGCGAAGCGGACCTCAGGCTCGCCTGTGGCCCGGCTGGCCAGCACATGCCCTGGGCTCAGGGGAGAATCGGGGGTCCAGCCCCAGATGGGCAGGGACAACGAGAAGGTTCTGGGAGGTTCTGAATGGGCAAGCGGGAGACGGAAAGGCCAGCACGACCCTGACGGCTCTCGCCTCTGTCCTGGCCTCATCCCCAGAGCCCCCACCAGAAGACGGTGCAGTTGGAATGGCCCAGCTCTGGGTGTCCAGAGGGACTCAGGGTGATTACTGGCCCTCGTCTCTACGTTCCGGGGAACGTACCTCGTGGGGCTGGACGGCTTCCATAGCCAAGGTCCAGTGCGTGCCCATGAGGCCCGGGGAGCACTCTGCCCCTGCCCGCTCACCGCCTGTCCTGGGGAGTCCCTCCCCGGCCCCTCTCAATCCAGCCCGTCTTTATGGCCGCCTGCTGGGGTCACACCACATCGCGGCTGGGTCCTGGAGAGATGTCCGTCCGGCCTCGCCCTTCCAGTTAAAGGCCCAGCTGAGGCCCGTGGAGCCTGCTCTGCTGTGGGTCAGGGTTCCCCAGCGCTGGAGCGGCCCTTTCTCCCCGTCTCGCTCATCCCCTGCATGAAGGACACACCGTCCTTGACAGAACAGAGGACCTGGGACCTGGCAAGGAGCCGGGCTGGGCCCCGGAGCTCCCGCACCCCTCTAGCCAACCTGACCTCTCAGCCTCTGCCTGCCCGTCTGTGTGGGGTGATACTGGGGGTCCCAGGAGGGTTTCGGGCCTTGACTGTCCCTGCCACTCCTTCTTCATCCCCAGCGGCAAGTGTCCCTCATGGGACACGGGGAAAAGACAGCCACAGACTTGCTGTGCAGAGGAGGACTCGGCTGTTTGCTCTGTTTGCTGCTTCGTGAAATGGATCATTCTCCAGCTCCCGGAGCAGTGGAGGGAAGACGAGTGACCAGCCTGCGAGGGGACCAGGTACTGGCCTGGAAGCACCCCCACCCCAACAGCATCCCAAACCCCTAGAGACCGAGACCAGCCAACAGAGGGCCTGACCCGCGGTAGGATATCTGGGAGCAGCAGGCGGGAAGACCTGGGCTGGGCTGGTGGGGGTGCTTGGGGGCCTCAACGCCCGGAAACTCCAAGTAGAGCTGGCGATTGACAGAGCGATTCTCTGAGCTGCCATTGGTGCGGGGAGGGGGTCAGGCCCCCGGCAGGACTGGACAGGACGCAGCAGAGGAGCTGGGCCAACAATTACAGCCCAGCGGCAGCGGCTCAGAGGGCAGCTGGGGGCCATGGCTCAGCCGTCTTGAGGCTCCATGCCACTCGCAGGTATGACTCCCCTGAGCACACAGGGAAACTGAGGTTTGGAGGGGCTGGCTCAAGGGCACACAACTGGGAGACGACAGAGCACCCTTGGGACCGCTAACCCCTGGCGAGTCTTACCTGCCTCCCCAGGCCCAAGGGTAGGAAGGGGCTAGGAGAGCAGGGCCCAGCAGCTGTCCCCATGGGGTGGTGAGGTCCCTCCCGGACACCCCTCCAGGGCCTCCTCAGTCACTGACCTTCCTGGCACCCTCCACGGCTGGGGCACTCACGGCCATTCCCAGTCCTCAGCAGAGTCAGCCTCCCCCCAGGCCACCAGCGCTTGACCACAGGGCAGCGGGACCGGGCGCTGTCAGCTCGGGGTCACTGGCCCCGAGCAGCCTCTGGGTTCTTGCTCCCACCGACCCTGCGCCTGGACCTCCCGATTGTCACCTGCAAACCCCCACATCCTCCCGTGACGGGTGTGGTCACTGTGTCTGAGCTTGTCAGGTATGTGTCACCTTGCGAGCTGAGCTGCTTACCTGTCCCCAGTCCAGGGCATCGCGCACGGAGCAGCCGTCCCCTCCCTCACCCGGGAACCTCCCCGAGCCGGCACTTCTCCTGCCAGGACACCAGCTTGGCTCCTGCCCGCCCGCCCGCCCGCCCGCAGGAGACCCGCCGGAGAAGGCCTGCGGGGAGGAGAGCGCTGCCCCACCTCCCAGCGCTCCGCTCTGCCTTCAGGCCCCGAGCACGACTTGCTTTAACGCCCGGGGTGAAGTAACACACGTTCTCCGATGCCAAGTGCGGGGGAGACTGGGGTTTCGGGACCGTCTGCTGCCAGCAGAGAGGGCCGGCCGGCCGTCCATGCCAGGCGTCCGAGCCCGTGCCGGCCGCCGGCCGTCTCTGCAAACACCTGTCCTCCGGCAGGAACGGGCCTTTCCGAGTAAACAGAGCGTGGGGTGAGGCCGGCGGGGAGGGCGCCTTCCGCCGGCTCCGGACACACAAGGCTCTTCCTTCCAGCATCTGGGAGACAAATAGCACCTTTGCTCGCCTGTTTTTTTTTTCCTTTGCACTGGAGAACCACACCAAGATGTGCTCCCAAAAGTCAGAGCCCCGTGGGAACATGCCCCAGACTGGACACTCCGCAGGCTCCGCTCACCTGCCTCTGCTCCTTCTCGTCTTCATCCGGCTGCGCCCAGCCCAGGGGCGAGAGCCCAGCCCGGCCCAGGGTCCCCTGTGCAAGGCAGCACCCCCAGGCCTCTCTCCTGGGCTCTCTCTGCTATGATGGGCCCGGTGTGGCCACGACAGCTGGCTGTCCACCCCAGCCTGCCGTGCTCGAGCCAGGGCCTGTAGGTGGTTGCCAGGAGGGAGCACCACGTGACTTGTGGCCAGTCCTCGCCGATAGACTGACCAGCAGGGACGTGAGGATCAGGACCCACGAGGCTGCGGCGCCGGGACGAGCTCTCCTGCTGTCGACACTCTGAGAGCAGCACTTGGTGGTCTGAGGGGCGAGTCCTCGGGTGACTTCCCAGAAGCCCACCTGCTTCCTGAGCAAGGCGCAAGTACCCCCGTGGCCCCTGCCCGAGACCGAGGGCGCGTGCGTTACGTGCGCAGCTGGACTCAGCCTCCGCCACAGAGCGGGGATTTGAACACGGTGGTGATCTAGCTCGAGTCTTGACCGCTCCTGTCACCATTCCTCGTGTGCTGTGGCCCCTGCAGTGGACAGTGCCCGCAGGCCCTGGGGAGGCACGGGCACTGTTCATGTACAGCGTACCCATTCAGTGCTCTGCTTAGAAGCTTCCAGAAAGTACGTGCTCATGTGCACGTGCACCTCTCTGTCCTTGGTCCAGTTTCCAGGGCTGGGCTCGTTCTCTTCCTGCAGCCCGTGCTGGGCACGTCACCCTGCTGCGAAGCTGCGAGGCGTCTGCTGGTGGCGAGTTACAGAAGCCACGGAGCCACCTCTCTGCGACAAAAAGAGAAAGGAGCAGAGCTGGGTGGGCAGTGAGCTAGAAGCAGACTCCGAGGGTGCCCCACCCTCAGGCTCCTGCCCCATCGGGCGGGACTTACCCCACGCAAAGGACATAGCCCGCACACGGAGAGACGTGTCCTTCTCTGGGACGCCCAGACAGATTAGTCTAGGGGGAGGGTCCCAGTGCCCACCTCGCCCAGAAGCCCCGTCAGAGAGCTGCCTCTTGGGGTCCTCACGAGTGTGTGATGGGGGCCCAGCTGCAGGGAGCCCCCTCTTCTGCAGTGAGTGGGCCTACTGCTTCACAGGCACGGGTGGCATCCCACACGCAGGGAGGGCTGGGAAGAGTGACAGGCAGTCACCACCGGCTGGGCGAACTGGTGTCAGCCGGGGTCCTGGCAGGAGAAGGTGAGGCGAGTCCCAGGGGTGGGGGGACAGCCCTGTAGCAGGGCTCCTCGACCCCGTTAGCCCCCTGACCTGTCAGGGAGAGCCTTGGGGCCATAAACCACCACCTCTCCTCGTTCCAGCCAGGGAAGCCCCCACCTTGCGTGCCCAGATCACAGAAAGAGGAGTTTCCTGCCCAGTCCCCCGTCTGGTAGGACCAGTCTCTTTCCACGGCAAGGCAGGCTTGCCTGGTGCCCGTGCCCACCATCGCCTGCCCCTGACCTGACGCCCGGCCACACCCTGCCTGCCACCGCTAGAGTGACCGTCCCTGGGCTGGAGGGAGTGGAGGGCCAGGGATCCCTGCAGGCAGGCCGGACCAGGCCCTGAGGGTTCCGTAGCCCAGCTTCCTCCACTCTGGGCATCTGGAGGGGTCTCAGCAACTCAGCCCCCAGAGGGCAGACACCCCACACCTGCCTGGTCCTGCCCCCCGAGACCTGTCTGCAAATCAGGGTCCTCGGCAAGGTCCACACTAGGGGAGTAGGCGGAGATGACGGAGCCCAGAGGACCACGCGCCCCCCAGCTGACGCGTCCTCCTGCAGTGGGATGGCTACCTGGCTGCCTCAGCTTCCCTCCCACCAGTGCACAGGCCACTCAGTTCGGGTCCGGCCGGCCGGCAGTCAGAGAAGCTCTGCAAAGGACAGGAAAAGTCATTTTCCAAGCTGCCCTCCTGCGAGGCACAAAGGGGCTGTTCATGGGGAGTCATCTGAGCCCCCATTTGTGCTGCGAATTCCCGGGGCGTTTTGGTCGAGTGTGAAATCACATTTATACAGCGGGAGGGCAGCCTTTCTGAGCGACCATTTATCTCCAGTCTCCAAAATAGGTTCTGGGTCCTGCGGAGGCCGAGCTACGTCACTGCCCCGGGCGGCGTCCTCGGAACCCTGCGCCGCCCGAGAGCCCGGCCGGCCGTGGGAGCAGCGGGCTGGCCGCTCTTCCCTGCTGCGTCATGGACGTCGGGTGCCCCCTCGCCAGCGGACAGTGTTTAACTTGGCGGTGTGAGTGGAAGGGCCGGGAGGCCTGGAGTGGACTGGGACTGCCAGGAGCTGGGGGCCGCTGCCACGAATCTGCACTCCCAGAGCTCGGCTCCGCGGCTGTGCTGGAAAAGGAGGGTTATTCATCTGCCCAAGATTCAGTCCAGGCTCCTTCCTCCCTGCCGGGTAATCAATCATGTAAATACCAACAACTTGTGGGGACCGGGGCCGTGTCCCGGTGGGGCCCTGGCACAGCCGGGCTTGCTGGCCAGGAGCTGCATGGCTTGAGACTTGGACAGTCGGAGATCAGGAGTCTCGGTCATGCCTCCCCCACGCTCGGCGGGCAGAGCTGAGCCCCACCCGGTGGGGACCCTGAGGGGCGGTCGGGGGGGCTCCGGGATGGAGTCCCGGGCTTCCTAAGAAGGGGAAGAGGGAGCATCTGCTCTCCCTCCACCACCTGAGTCCAGACGTGTGGTTTCGGCCACGCAGCCCACGGGTGTGTCGCGGCTGGTGGGCTGCGGGGGCGCCAGGGGTTTCGGGGACAGTGGGCCGGTCTGAGGATCGGCGTCCGGAGATCAGCAGAAGACCAGGGCAGGGCCGGGAGAACGATATTCCCCTTCCTTCTCCAGCAGAAGCCTTGTCCGAATTTAGCTGGGCACGGGGACCCGCGCTTCCCGCCCCCCACCACTGGGCAGAGAGGTGACCGCATCCTCTCCTGGGCGCTCACGGCACCTCCACCAGGAGCCCGTGCTCTGCTGGCCCTGGGCGGACACCGCAGCTCCTGCCCTCCACTCAGAGGACAAGCCTCCGCTCACGGGAGCTGCTGTCCCAGGCGGCATTTGTCGCGGCCGCTGAGCCCACCTAATCGACAGGGACTGGAATTCGCTCCCCGGGAACCACCTCCTCATCCTGGAAGGACGCTGCTCTTATCTTGGGGGGACGTCTGCTGTGCCGTCAACCACTTGACACCATGGCCGGCGAGGCCAGCCTGATGCAGAGCTGAGCCCTGTGCTTGCGTCCATGTGTCCCCGAGATCCCTTGTCCCCTGAGGAAGCACAGCATGATGCGCTCGATTCCCGGCAGAAGGGACCCAGGCCTATGGAGAGAGGCATGATGGTGGCGCCTGGATTCCAAGCCCTCAGGAGGCGCATGGCAGCTGGGGTCCCGTGGACATGGTTCCGATTTTGGTTCAGTCCCTCAACGACAATGGCCCTTGACATCTGCCCATGTCCTTCTGTGCTTCCTTCTGAGACTCAGACCCCCTGCGCGGACCACTGACCTCGTCTGCCCATGCGTCCTGAGTACGTGTGGGGCCCGCTTCGTGACCTCCTGAGACCCTCAAGAGTGACCCGTCCCTCTGTCACAGCTGCCACATCAGTCTGGGTCCCTGAGTTGTAAGCCCACAGTAAGCACGTGGCCTGTCCTGTCACGTACCCTCGCCGGGCTCATCCGGCACTGTGGCCACCTCGGCTGCTGCCCGGGGCCTGGAGCGACCCACCAGCGTCTCTGAGCCCCCTTCTTCGGCCCCAGACCCTCCGGAAATGAGGGTGCTGGAGAAGGAGCTCTCCAAGGAAGTTAGCGAGCCTGGCGTCCGGTGGGGCCTCGGCCGGCTGCCCGCTGCCCCGCCACCCGCCCCTCCCCTGAGCACCGCTCTCCGGCAGCCCAGCTCTCCGCCCGCCTCTCCTGCTCATGCTGACTTCACGCCCGGACGGCTCCATCTGGCCTCGGCCCCTGGGGCTTGACGTGCGTGGTTTGACACCCAGGTGACACGTTACAAACTCCAGGCACCTCCGTCAGAAAGGCAGGAGAGCCGTGCCGGACGCTCCCCGAGGTCGCGGGATTTTTATTCTCTGCGCCCTCCGTGTTCATTAGCTGAACTTTCACAGCTTGGAAGGAAGACAGCACACTACACGTTTCCAAGAATTGCTGAGGCCAGCTCCGTGGGCTCCCAGACCGCGCGGCCGGAGCCTCCCCAGGCGATGAGCACTTCACGCAGGGCCAAGCCGGGGCCACGCTTCGCGGGGAGGAGGCACCTCGCAGTTTGCTCCAGCTCGGGGTGCTTTGTTTTTGTTTTTAAAGGAAGGGGGGCAGCAAGAATGAAGGCGAGTGGGAAAGCAGCCAGGAAAAGAGAAGAGGAAGAAGCACTTTATTTTTATCTAGTTCATCTTGGTTGGTCCCTCCGCCCTGGGACGTGAACCCAGGTCCTCGGGATGCATGTGGACTGTGCTTGGTCAGAGGCAGCGGACCTAACCACTGCTCCACCAGGGCGCGCCTCTAACTTGTTTGTTTGTTTTTTAAAATGCTGGTCATGATGCACTAACTTAATTACATCAGGTCAAACTTTTGTTTTTTAGGTGCAGGCAGGAATAAAGGTGAGCAGGCAGGTAGGAAGAGAGAAGAGGAAGAAACACTTCTTCCTTTTTCATTTACTTGCTCACAATGGCTGTTTCCCCCGTCCCAGGCCTTGATCCCGGGACCTTGGGATGGATGTGGGATGGCTCCCAGATGTGCTGGAGCGTCAGGCCACCGGGGTGCCCCCGGGAAGACACAGGGCAGGACCTGACGTGCCCCCGGCAACCTTTTTCTTACAGAACCAGACGGCAGATAGTTGAGACCTCAGTGTCACACGATTTCTCCTGAAACCTCTCAAATCTGCCCGGAAGGTCCCTGCATCTGCTCTAGACTCTCCAACATACGGCAACTTTTATCAGACAATACCTGCCCCAGGTGATGCGCCTGGAACGCTTCAGCCCCGGCCTGGCGTCTCCGTCAGCGGAGCGGACGCGCGGGCCCCTGTGAGTCCCTGGGCCTCAGCTGTTCTCCACGGAGACCTCCCGCCCAGCCCAGGCCTCAAGGGAGCTTCCCGCCCTCTTGGCCACGCGAAGAAGACTCTGCTCAGTGGCAGTGTGTCTGCGGCTATAAACTGAGAGGGGGACAGGGAAGACACAAAACCGTGGGAAGATCTGGGCACGTGGGCACAGGCTGTGCATCGTCCACACAGACACGCTGCCCTGTGACGAGAGGCGCACAGGCCTTGGTGCCCACGGCCACCTAGACAGGGCCTGGCCAGCAGGCCGAGCCGGAACGACGCGGCGGAGGCCCAGCTCTGGAACGGGCCGTGCCATCCGCCATGACGGAAAGCAGAGGACTGGCTCTGGGGCCCGGACAGGGCGGCAACTGGCCTGGAAGGGACCTGGGCTCAGAGAGTAGGAGGGCGGGTCCTGACATGAACACAGCTCCCGGGTCCCACCGCAGCGGGTTGGCTGGGTGTCAGCCCTTCTTCGATCGTGCTGGGAAGCCAGGAACGAGCAGGCCCTTTCTGGCGGCAAGATCGGGGGCCGCGTGCTCTCGTTTTGATTCGTGATACTCTGCACATTCCCGTCTTCCTGCTACTTCAAAAACATGCAGCCAGACTCGTCGGCGACCCACGGACCGTGTGGGGCTCTGAAACGGGCCTGCAAATTCTGCGACTCCCATTCCTCTCCCCTGGAGACCACCGGGCTCCTCAGTGCACGTCGGCCGCTCCGGCCCTGGAACGCCTTCCCGTCCAGAGCCCCGGGCCCCTGGGCCACATCTCCTGCTTCGAGGGAGCAGGTGGGGGTTTGGGTTCCCAAACCTGGGGAGAGAGGCAGCACCAGACTGGGAACGTCGGTCTGCAGCAGAGGACGCGGGGTCGGGAAGGCTCCGGACAGACCCCCGCAGACAGTGGCCACGGGAGACAGAGCTTGAGAGGACAGCGCTGCTCGATGCTGTGACGTGCCTTCATCTCTATTTTACTCGTTAACGGATCGTGATGCAAAACGTGGCTCTCAAGTGTGGAGACTGGAGATTACAGGAGCCCTCACTTCTGCGTCACCACCTCTCCCCTCATGCGAGACGAAAACAACCGTCCTCCGGGGCTCCATGCAAGGCCCTGGTCTCCGACAGAAACGGACGCCGAAGACGCAGCTGCTCCTGGAGAGTCTCGTGTGGCTCGCTGTCATCTCTGGGTGTGGGTGACGGTTCATCCCGAGTCCTTGCTGCGCCCTACTTCGGTCTGGTGGCCCAGGTGGCAGCTGACCGGCCTGTCGCGTGCAGAGGTCCACCCGCAGTGCAGACTGTCCGGCAGCGGTGGGACTGCGCCTCATACCCAGGTCCCGTCCCATCTGGGCATCCATGCAATCCCGTTCTCCCGTTTGTCATTAAAGTCACAGCGTCACGTGAGTCTGTCCTCTGCGGTGGGACTGACCTCTGTCCGTGCTGGGCCCCCAGAATACCTCTTCTGTGTCCTGGTCGGTTGGCGCTGGTGCTGGGACACCCTGTCCGGACGGGAGGGTCTGGGGGTGAGGAGCATTAGCAGACAGCAGCCTGGGGACAGAAGCTGCAGGGAATTTGCTTTCCTCCCAAACCCTTTACACAGGTGATGCTGGGTGACCCAGGACCGCGTCCGCCGTCCCTCCCGACTCTCCCAGGGAACCCTCGTCGGCTTCGCCCGTAAGGGGGCGCCCATAGCCCTCCCCTTGCGGGGCGTCATAGAGGGGACTCACCAGGGTGGGGACAACGTGGATGGAACACAGAGGCACTCACACGTGGACACTCACGCACGTCCCCCCCCCCCCGCCACGGAGGTTTGCAGATGCAGCCGAGATGCCATCTCCCCCTGGCCGCCCCCACTTTCTGCGAGTGAACCAGTGCACTGGGCATAACGTGACTTCATTCATCCTGTGAAGGGCGCCTGTCTGTCCCCCCACTCCGCACCCACTCCCCCAGCCGTGTTCCTGGGGGGGAGCTCTGCTCAGCCTCTCCCGGACGTGGAGAGCGGCGGGTCAGTGCAGACGGGCATCCTCGGGCTGCGAAGGCGGAGGGAGGAAGAATGTCAGAATGCTGGGATTATCACAATTTGGATTAGCCAGCAACTTCCTGAGTTCCCCGACTTCAGAGATGAGGTCAGAGGGGCCCTTCGGAATGGAGCCCATCCATCTCCCAACGTCCGCGCGGGAGCGCCGGGAAGTGCAGGTGTTAACAGTCTCCGTGTTATTTTTGGGAGAATGGGAGCTGAACTCTCTCAGGAAGTGTACTATTCCTTTGCCAGCATCCTGGAGTATTATTTTAGGCAGCAGAACTGAGACTGGGGAGCAGAAGCCAGCTTTCAACGCACCTTTAAGGCAAGAAGGGATTTTGCAGGGAAGGATGTGGCCGCAGAGTTTGGGAAAATTAAAGAGTCAGTGTGACTGGCAGCAAGGCTCTAAAGATCGCCCCGCAGCCTCCCCAGGCCAGTGACGCCAGCGCCCTCAGTCACAGCCCCGTCTGCCACCTCGGAAACACACAGACGAAGCCTCGCTGTGCGATGAACACCCAGTCCGAGCACCGTCAGCCAACAGGCAGTCACTCAACAGGACACATGCCTGCAGGGCTGCTCCCAGCGCCCAGGGGTCTGAGTCTATTCTCTAGATGCAAAGTGAAAATTCCAAGACACGAAAGATAACCAGTGTGTGCAGCCGTCCGGCCGTGCTCCCGCTGGGAGCGGAGGGACTCTTCTCTGGCTTCTCTCACTGCACAGTCGTTTGGAACACACGTGAGAGCCAGAGCCCAGAGCCGAAGGCCGTCGCGGGGACTCCCAGGGCAGGGGCGCTCGGGCAGCTCTCCCTTCTGGAAGTGACCCATCCCGTCCTCCTAACAAGGCTGCCGCGGGGTGTTCCACGGAGAGGAGGGTGGAGAGGAGGGTGGAGAAGAAGATGGAGAGGAGGGTGGAGAGGAGGGTGGAGAGGAGGGTGGAGAGGAGGGTGGAGAGGAGGGTGGTGGAGATGCTGCTCCTGGTGGTAGTAGCGACAGGGAGGGTGCTGATGACGTTCCCTCATCCTTTCAGGCTGCTGTAATAGAACAGAGTGTGTGTCACTAACCATGCGGATGCGTCTGAGAAAGGCAGCGTTAGGCATTCCCGCTGAGCTCGCGTCAGGTGCAAGCACACACTGCAGGGTGTGGCCTGCTGCACACACGGGCCTCGTGGCTTAGCCCACTGGGACCACAGTCACATACGCAGCCAACACGTCGTTACACGACTATCCTGCCTTTGCACAGATGTGGCGGCTTGTGAGCAGTGGGATGTAGTTCTCACCGTTCTGGAGGCTGGAAGGGCAGTGTCTGGGGACAGCCTGCTTCAAAGACGCCCTCTCCTCCCTGTGACTTGACACTGCAGAAAGGGCCCGGGATACCCTGGGATCTCTTAGGAAGGACACTGACCCATTCAGGAGGACCTCACCCTCATGACCCAATCACCTCCAAGGCCAGCACCCAGGGGCTCAATTTCCACCTGGGGGCGGGGCCACGGGCAGGGGCGGGGCTGGGGCGGGGCCGAGGGGCGGGGCCCTGGTGCCGCTCTGCGTGGGCCTGATGTGCCCCGGCTCAGAGCCATGAACCTGAGCAGAGAAGAAAGGGGTATCTGCCATCTCTCTCCACAGAGGGGAGGGCCCACTTCTCTGCCCCTTGGGGTCTGCCCTGTGCGCTCCGGAGACCGGGGGACGAGGGGGAGGGCCCATCACCTGGCAGGAGAGCCCTCCCATGAGCCCCCAGCAGGTAGGACACAGGACAACCCCTCGCCCCCAGGAGATGTAGGTCTCTGGCCGGCAGTCACAGGCAGAGTCCCGGCCTGGCTGTGAAACACTTGCTGTCTCAGTGTGGAAGCAGAGGGGTACAGCTCATGTTAGAGACAGGGAGCTGCCCGGCGACTGGGGCCCGCCAGCCGAACTCGCATAGCCTCCTGGCCCCAGTCCCTTCCCCTGTAAGGGGGTCTGTGTGATGGGGCCAGGGAGCCGGAGTCTCTGAGACATGACACCACGTGCTCACCACTAATGACCCCACACCCAGGGCCCCCAGCCACGTCTGCCCTGTCCACACGGCATGTGCCTGTGTCCCCGGGAGGGGTAAGGCCAGGCCAGGAGACTCGTGGGGACAAGCAGCCTTCCCCAGGGACGGTGGGGCTCGGATGCCCCACACGAGGCGGCGAGTGAAAGAGAACCACCCATGAGCCATAAATACTTTTCTCTTTTAACATGTTTAGGATACTCCCTCTTTTCAGATGCAATAATTTACCCTAATGCGTTCCTCCCTCCATGTTTTACGCTCAGCTGACATCTGTTCAAACGGCAGATGAGAGCAACCCCGCTCTACTGACTGGAAGTACCTCACGCCCTTGTGACTGCAGACCCAGGTCAGCCCACGAGCCCCAGACGGCCGCAGCCCAAACCCCGCTCTTGGCTCTATCTTGATGAACAGGACATAAATCCTAACTCCTGCAAAGAGGAGAAGCACCAAGCCATGTATCTGGGGGAGCTGGAATGGTCCGTACTTGTCTCGTCCTTTCACCCAGGAGCCATGAATCAGCGTCTAGTGGACCTGCCTCGAAGCACAGAGCAGGAGCATCAGGAACTTCAGGAGCACACAGAGACACAGAGACACAGAGACATGCTGCGTGTTCACAAAGGTCCTATGGGAAAGGGTCCCAAGGAGGGTTCGGTTGAGTCTGACATCATCTAAAGAGAAGATGTCTGCATTGAGATTAAGTTCCAGTAAATAGGACAAACACATACACTAGCTGGAGGCTTAGACATGCAATATTGCATTCTTTAGCATAAAAGAAGATAGGGGGACTAGTCCAGAGCTTCGTGGCGTTTTCAGTGATAACAGCTCCTTTCGGATTGCTTACTGTCCCTATAGCCCAAGATGGCTGCTTGAGCTCCAGCCCTCACATCTAAGTTTCCACCAGCAGGCTGGAAGGAGAGAAACAAGACCAGGCTGATTCCTTTAAAAAGTTGACACTTTATACAACAGTTTTAGATTTATAGAAAACTGAACACAGAGTTTTCAGATCTTCCAACTCAGTTTCCCTTTCTACTCATCATGCATTAGCAAGGACATTTGTTCTAATTAATGAACCAGTACTGATAAGTTGTCAATGTAAGCCATGGGAGAGGGGTGACCCCGCCTTCAGTCTTGGCGGCTGGCGATTGGCCTCGCACTTATGCTTTTAAGGAGCTAAAGTCCCCAGTGCTGGCGTGGACCCAGATTCCCCATTGGGACCTCACTCTAGAGCCTAGTGCCCTCCTGGTCTCGCCAGTGCTCAGGGCAGAGACACCCGGAAGACGGCTGGAGGCACCAGCAGGGATGGGTGGGCACAGCACTGCCCCCCAGCCACCTCCAGACCTGTCGGGGTTCCTGCTCACTGGGCCGAGGGGAGAGGGAGACGAGCCATGACTCTCCGCGCCGGCAGGGTGGGATGTGAGCTGGGCAGGGCCTTCGGGGCGCCGACGCGGTGGGCGGGGGGCGTCATGCAGAACTCACAAGCCTCAGCCTCGGAAGCGCTTGCAGGATGTTTGCTGAGTCTGCGGGCTCTCAGCTCGTCACCAGCAACACGGGCCCCTCATCCGAGAGCCCCATGCTCCTCCTCACCCCACAACTACTGCAGCTCGCGGGGGCCACTGCCCTGGGGTCCCACCCCTGGAAGGACCATGCTTTGTCGTTGCCGCTTGTTCCCGGCCCTCCTCGCTGGCTCTGAGGCCGGGGGCGCCGTGGACTCAGTGGGCCCGGCTGCTCACCTACCCAGGAGCCAGCCCAGCGAGCCTCACAAACGACTCCTGGATTGTGGACACGCCACGAGCCTTGTCAGGACGCCCGGGAACAGGGAAGGTATTTACATTTGCTGAAGGCTCATTTGAGTGAAAGATGACCGGGCCTCGGCCTCAGAGAGGCCTGTGTGCTTTTTCCTTCCAGCAAACACTAGTGCTCACTGGAGGTCAGAGCCGGTGCAGGACAGAGCCCCGCCCAGCGGCAGGCGGGGACGCAGGGGCTGACCGGGCGCCCGGCTGCGGGCACTGCCAGCCCCAGCTTCTGTGAGCCTGGCAGCGAGGGTCCCATCTCGGACGCCTCTCCCGGGCCCTGGCTGAGCTCTGCAGGCACCTGGCCCACGTCCACGTGTGCGCCCCCGCCTCCTGCTCTGGGCACCTTCCGTGGCCGGGAGGGCAGTCATGCCAGACTTGGCCAGCACCCATCCGGCATGGCCTCATCCCGGGACAATCCACAGCCAATGGGGAGCAAGAGCTGTGGGCCAATGTCCCCTGTCTCCCACCCGACGGACTGTCCCAAGCAGCAGGTGTCCCTGGACCTCAGGAAGCCGGTCCTGAAGACGGAGCCCGGCGGTTCTCCGCCCTGCTGGTCGGCGCCCTGGGACGGCGTCCTCGTAAGGGCACAGAGTGCCGGCATGCTCGGGTTTGTTCGCTCACGCACACTCCACACACCCAGCACATGCATTGAGAGGGCGATTTTCTCAATGCTAAGTCAAAAGGACACGCTTCTCCTTCCACAAAGTGACCGGGGGCCATGCCTGCTTCGTCATCACCTTGACTGCCCAGAGGAAGGAGGGAATGTTCACGAACCTGCAGCCCTTTCCTCCGGGCACTCCACCCCGGCCGTCCTTGCCATCGGGCACGAAGAATGAGCAAGTGTGGGGAAGGGAACCTGACCCCAGGAATGGCCCCTGAAAGCACCAGCGTCCACCCTCCCGCCCTCCCTCCCTCCCTCACATCCACCTGCTGAGTGAAGAGGGCTCGGCGGCCGCGATAAATAGACCTAGAAATGGAGAGCAGAGTCTCCCGGGAGAGAGAAGCGACCAGGACAGTGGACACTGGGCTGTGATGTCCACGTGTGGAGTCGAGTGCAGGCTTCTGTGTCACGTTGAGAAGGTCGTCTCCGGGGTGTGACCCACGTCGGGTTTAGTCACAGCCGATGGTCCTGCCTCCGGCCTCCAGTCCCTGAGCACTTCTAGGACATGTGTCCTGACAGCTGTCCTCACTGTCCTTCCAGGGGAGACAGTGACCCCGTGCAAACACGCCGTCCCAGCAGTGTTTCCTGGACCCGACGGGCAGTGGGCAGAGAGGCAGTGATGTGACAAAGGACATAGACAGCTCTGTTTCTCCACTAACTGGCGGTGTGACGTGGGACAGTGGCTTCCTGTCTGCACCTGTCATGCCGAGCATCCCACAAAGCCGCCGTGAGACACTGCCCTGCCGCCAGCGCTGCCCGAGTCCACTCTTCGATCAGCCACAAGGCCGCTGACACCTGCCAGCTTACCCACTGCTGCCCTTTTCTTGGTCACCTCGAAGTTCTTGCCTGACTTCCCGGCTCCCCAAACCCGTGGCCACACAGCCCACGCCCTCCGTGGACAGGTCTTCAGAGAAGACCTGCTCTCAGCCGGATGGCGGACACTACCCAGCTGCCTCCCCGGAGCTCGGCCCATCGCTGAGCTGGAGCGGAGGTGCAGGCAGAGCCGACAGGCAGGGTGTGGGGCTGCGCTGCGGGCAGAGGACGGGAACGCCACCCAGGTGGACGTCCCCACTGCCTCCCCGCCTGCGTGCCCTGGACAGTGTCACCCCATCACATACTTGACAGATGACAGGGAGGCCTTCACCCTTCCCTCCGGACTGACGGTGCTCCGTGTCCACTCCTGCTTATTCCCCAAAACAAGGTCCTGGGGAGGATGGAGACCTCTTGGAGCACTGGAGTCTCAGGAAGGTGGGGAGCAATTTATCTTTGGAGGATCAGAAAGCTTTCTCAGAGAAGGATGTAGCATGTAAGGGGTGCAGTGTGGGAGGGTACAAAACAACAAAAAGTGCTGGTGGCCCAGGTTGAATGTTACCTAAGGGGACCCAGAGTTCTCTCACCTCTTCCACGGCAACCGACCATTCAACATCAATCATCCTTCCTTCCATCCACCATCCACTGTCCATCCATCCACCCAACATTCACCATCCTTCCAACACCCATCCACCATCCACCATCATCCACCATCCACCATCCATCCACCATCATCCACTA
>RJWH01005891.1:0-65579 GCA_004363575.1 Solenodon paradoxus
GGTCTGTGGCCCGAGCTCCTTCAGAGGCGATGGACCCAACCACTCCTCCACCAGGGCTCGCCTATTTATTAGACGTTAAAAGTAAATCTTCCAAAGTAAAATGTGAAAATGAGAACGGCACCCATGTCAGTAATTAGAATGACATCATGACCCATTATTCAACCTGCACGTCCCTGAGGTTCCAGAAGGGCAGGGTAACCAGGGCAGACATTCCGTCACTGGATGCTAGAGCTGCGCTGTTGACTGGGCGCATCACTGGGTCCGCATCTCCACATGCCTACAATGCTTCGGGCTTGTTTTCTGCAATTTCACACAAAGAGATTTCTCCGGCCTTTTCTGGAAACGATCAGTTGATTTTTCACCAGCGGCGTGTCAGGAAGAGGAAAGTTGCACACTTGTTCCCGTGAGTTAGAGGAGAATGGCCCCACTCAGCATGGGGGGGCCTTGCTGGGCCCGTCGCCTCAGCGGCATCTTTCCCGCAGCTCAGTGAGAGGCCCGAGGGCTACAAGGAAAGGAACCAGACGGAGGGCAGGAATGTTCTAGCTCTGCCTCATCTGGCACACTCACGGGGGTCCAGCCTTGCACACCTGAGTGACCAGGGCACCTGCTGAGCAGGGGCCTGGGTGAGGGCCCATGATTCCAGGAAAAAAAACGAGAAAAAGGTAGGAATAGGGGTCATGCTTAGACATGCTTCCCCAGGACGGTCTAAGACGCCCGCGTTTGAGCTCAGCTCTCCTAAGGATGCCAAGAACCACACTCTGGCTTTGTGTCTGGCACAGGCTGATGGACTATTTAGTGACAAGGAATTGAAGGCAAATGGAAGACAAATCCATGCCCCCCACCCCTTTAAAAATTTTTTTCCACATGCCTCCACTTTGACACGACTGTGGTCACGGGAGCGGTCAAACTGTGCACCTGTCTCGGTTGGCGCTGAGAGCCGCTTGCATCCTCCACGCCCTCGTCGCATGCCTGGGAATCCAGTCTAAGGAATGTTTCCTAAGCACCGAAAGAAAGAAATCCTAACGTGTAAAAAAGAGATGTTTACTGCAGCATTATTTAAGTCACAAAACATCTGTGCGGAATGTGTAATAATAAACGAATCCAGTATGTTTGATAGGTCTCCCTGATTCGCTGTTAGTTGTCAGAAGGATGGCGTGTGTGAAGCCTGCACAGTGGGGAAAATACTCCCGTGGTTGAGAGAACAAAGAGAAAGGAGGCTGACGAGCTTCGTCTCACACTGTTTCACTGTTGCACGTCTCATGAGAAAGGCTGGTTGGATGCTGACTCCCAAGGTTATTTTCCCTCCTTTTTACCTGTTGATGGCTTCCAGATTTTAAGTGTCTGTAGAAAACGCAAACTTTTGGAAAAAGAAAAACCACTTTGTTTTTGAATTTTAAATAATCGTGCGGTTCTTTGATCTCAGTTTCTGTATAAATTGGCCTCTCTCCACCTGTGGCTGAAAAGCACCCCAAACCCCCAGCGTCAAACTGGTCCAGGAGCTGTTTCAAAGAAACGGGCCAGACAGACTCTGTCGGACTGCGCCCTGAGGTGGTGGGTCTGAGACGAAGTTGGGGACTCGGCCCTGTCCCAGGGCCCTGCTGTGGACAATTCCAGCCCGGGCGCCCGGCAGCGTTACCCATGATGTCTCAGAACACGGTTCAGGCACTCAGAACAGCTGCCAGTCGTCGATTCGCGTTCCCAAAAGCAAAGGGGGAGCAGCAGCAAAAAACCTCAAGGAGCAGGGAGAAATGAGAAGCAGAAGGAACTCACAGAAGGAAAACACCCAGAGAAAATGCAACAGAAAACAAAACGAGGACCAAATAGATCCTGTGCTGCAGAGGGAAGGCTTGGACTCTGGGAGACGCATGGACGCCTGCGAGTCCACACACAAAAACCACCTTTATTCTCTTTATAAGAGAGACTAAGAGGGAAGGTCGAAACTCCCGGATCAATGCTTCGGAGATGCTGAAGGCAGGTCTTGAATGTCCTGACCGTGAAAGGTGGGTGTGCGACATGGAGGCGTTGACTGACCTTTTCGGGGTGATCAGTGCTGCCCAGGCCTCTGCTGTGCAGATTTCCCCCACCAGGTGTTGGTCCTAAAAATAAAGCAGTTTTGACTTTGCTCCTAGGTGAAAGGTGAACAGACAAAACAAAGGAACAGACGAGACACAACCAACCCTGAAACACCTGCAACAGAACTGAGGTGACCAGTAGGGAATGGGGCAGGCGGGGGCACATGGGGGCAGAGCCCCTGGACGACGGGGAAGAGCACTTGGTGACGTGGGGGAGGGCAGGGTGTGTGGACATATGGCTGAGAAATGGGATACACAGGAAATTATTTTAATGTACAGAATAATTACTACAATAAAATAAGTGAAATTAAAATAAAGCAATTTTGCCCTAAAAGAGGAAACTGGCTAGTGGTTTGGTTTTCTTTCTTCAGGGCTGACACGAGACCGGGTCTGTGCCAGCTGGTGTGCCATCTGGCTGCACCCAGGCCGACTGCCGGCTCTCAGAGTCGGTCGCCCTGAACCCAAGCCAGCGGCCGCCCGGTCAACTGAGACCTGGACACCAGCATCGGCGGAATCTGTGTGCAGTGTGGCTGTGAATCTAGAGGCATTTTAAACTGTATCCGAACATCTTGCATTGATTTTTGTTAATAATCTTTCGTGTTTCACAGTGTCCCTTCAAAATCTCTTTTATTTTTGGTTCTTTTTTAGGGCAAAATGGTCTCAGAGCCTTTAGCTATGTGTCGAGAACGGTAGTGTTTAAAGACCCTGAACAGCCAATTCACACAGTGTGTATGGAGTCACCACACCTTCACTCGCAGTGTTCCGTCGGCTACATCTCAATAAAACGGGGAAAAAGACAAAAACGAAAGGATCGAGGAAAACGACTAGCTGATGAATCACGAAGGGACACAAGAACTGATATAATCAAACAGTGTCCACCTCGCTGGAAACCAGCATCCGTATCCCTACTCTCAGTTCACCCCCCACGTCCAGTTTCGTCCTTCACCATCTAAGGGACCTCTTTCAGCCGACTTTCCTGCTCAGTCATTCCTTGTAAAAGACCGATAAGATTGGCAAGCCTCTAATGAGACTTAGCAGCGTAAATCTAAGAAAAATCACTAATACTTTTACAAAGAAAAAGGTATACAAAAGAGTGTGACATTTGAAACACCTGAGAAGTTAACCTGTAACTACTGTTGATTAGATGAAGATGAAACGGGAAATTAAAAAATGCTACCAAGAAGAAATGCCAAAAAGCTTTTTTTTTTTCTGTTTTTTAAATCACCTTCTTCCCAAAGAACTGGACTGGCGTGTGCGTGCGTGCGTGCGTGCGTGCGTGTGTGATGCCTTCACATCTGTGCATTTTTTAACTGAACCATAAACATGAAATAGTAACAATGAACTGAAACATCGTGCCAAGAACCTTCATTAAAAATGTATGAGACCAATCACATGTTGGTTCTAAGAGCCCTAAGCCAGTCAGTCAACCAAACTTGTTCCACTCACTTAAAAAATTCATTTGTAAGGGATTCCCCAAATGTCCCTGCTTATGAAAATCCGAGGAGAACAGACATGAAGATCTACAGGCTTCTCCTAGGGTGTGCTGGTGAAGAAGGAGTATGGGTGCGTTTTATTGGATTATTTTTCTTTGGAGTGTTCAAATCTGCAATTGAAACAACTCCTGGATGGGGAGAAAGTCACAGTGCTGGACAAGGGCTGGACCCTGTGGCCTCTGCCTTAGCTGTGACTGGCTTCCCTTGTGTGGACGGGCCATTAGCCACACTACGACAGTTGTCAGCACTGTCGCAGCCATCTGTGGCTGGAGCCAGACCGGTCAAGCGGTGTCACTCACTCAACAGATAGGAATGAACCCTCCAGGGCCCCTCTGCTGAATGTCCTCCCCCATCAGAAAAATGCTCCTGTCCACTCCAGTGCGGCCACACTCTCCAAGTGAAAGCGGTGGCTCCCTTGCTGCGTCCTCCAGGCCCAAGTCAGGGACAGAGGCTGGGAGCTGATGGCACTGACCCGCTGCCTGACTTTCCCTCTGGAGAAAGGCGGGAGCCCGGGGTGGGGGGGGGCGGGGAGAAGCAGAAGTGTCCCAGCGACCGACCGCGGGCACCGTGGGGTCTGTGAGCCCAGAAGGCGCTTGTTTCCGTGGAGACTGGAGGGAAGAGGCCTGGTCCTTTTAATGCAAGGCGCTGCTCGGAGTGGGTTCCAAGTCTCGGGTGCCTGTGGGACCCGGATTCTGCAAGGAAGCCGGCCTTTCAGGGCAGCTCTGGGCGGTGCCTGACTCAGGCAGCCTGACGCCGTCCGGAGACGCCTGGTCCCACGTGCCCCGGAGCTGGGTCCCTGTCTGGGAGCAGCGCCGCAGCGTCGGGAGAGAGGACTGCTCCTTGCGGAGCGCTGCTCACGCGCAGGCGGCAGACACCCTCCTCGTGCGCAGGCGGCACAGGCGGCCGCCGCCAGGGAGGACGGTCCCCCGCGCGCCCCCTGCGGCCTCCTCCCGCGTCGGCCCGCAGGGAGCGCAGCGTCGCCCCCCGCCGCCGCCGCCGCCGCAGCCCCGCCCCGCGCCCCGTCTCCACGCAACAATGAGCGTGGGCGGCCCCTCATTTGCATACCGCCGCGGCGCGGCCAATGGGCGGCGGGCCTCCGGGACGCGAAGTTGCCACCGGCGTGCGCGTGCGGTGACAGCGCGGGCCGGGCCGAGGAGAGGCGGGCCCGCTGCCCAGCGCGGGGACCCGCCGCCCGCCGCCCAGCGCGCCCCGAGCCGGAGAGCGCCGCCGCGATGTCGGTGGCCGGCTTGAAGAAGCAGTTCCACAAAGCCAGCCAGGTAGGGAGCCCGAGGACGGGTCGGGAACTGGGGCGCCCCGCCTTGGGGGTCCCGCGCCCGTCGGGGCCCGTCCTCAGCTCACATCTTCCTGCCCAGGAGGGCGCGGGCGCAGCGAGGGGTCCGCAGGCCGACCCTCCACTGCCTGGCGCCGCCTGACCCCGCGCCGTCTGCCGCCGGCGCCGCCTGCAACCCCAGCGGCTCCTGCAACCCCAGCGGCTCCCGCACCCCCAGCGCCTCCCGCACCCCCAGCGCCTCCCGCACCCCCAGAGGTGCCGTGGACGACCGCACAGTGGCCGCGCGAGGTCTCGCGCTGGGGCCACAGTGGGAGCCCCGGCCCCAGGCGCTGCCCGGAGCCTCCCCCGCCGCTGGAGGAGGGGCACAGAAGGGTTTCCGGGGAGCCCCCCACCCTGGCCGTCCTGTCGCCTGGGGCGGCTGTGCGCACCGGGACGCTGCACGGGGGCTGCCCTGGGACCTGGAGGGGTCTCTGCTGCGCGCCTTGGCCTCCCCAGCCGCTGTCCGGGTCGCGGGTGCCCAGCCGCCCCCTCTCACTGAGCGCAGGTCTGGTGCGGAGACACCAGACAGAAACGTAAACAAACGGTGTCTGCACGCCTCCCAGCATCCCCACGCAGGTGTCTCTGGGGGCCAGGGAAGCCTCCAGGAGGAGATGGCACTGAGACCTGAGCAGCAGGAGGGTTGTGGGAGGGTGTGGGGGAAGGAGGAGGACCGGTGTTCGGAGAGGAGAAACAGGAGCAGACAGGGACGCATGGATGGGGTGTGCCCGCGCCTGGCCTCGGCGTGGCACTGCTCCCTCCGGAAAGCCTAGCCCCATCCTTGCTCTGCCGTCGAGCTCCCCTCCCCCAGCCCCCCCAATACAAAATCCACATTTGCGTGAGCCCCCTCTTGCTTCTCCCATAGACCCGAGAAGCAGCTGGAATTAGGGGCTGTCTGTCTCTCTGGCCTCCCTCCCAGGCTGAAAGGCACCCACCCTCACTCACGCAGGCCACCAAGAAACCGTGATGCCCAGTGTGCGGCTGGGCAGGCAGGCCGACAGTGTGCTGTTCCGGTGGGACAGAGCCCTGGAGAGGGGTCTGTGGATGCCCCAAGATAGTAGTCTTCCCACGGACCCTGGGGCGTCAACAGGAATGTCCTGTGGAACATTCAGGTGACCAGCCTGAGCGCAGGTGCATCCCCTGACCTGGGGTTCAGGAGGTGAAGCCCAGACTGGAGCTGGAGATGTTTGGGGATTTCCCACCTAAATGGAGATTCTAAAATACAGGAGCAAATACAGCTGAGACATTGCCTGGTGGGCTAAAAGTAGACTCTGGGGGGCACATCAGCACCAGGCTTAACCCCTGAGCAGTGACCACTCAGTGCTTACTGAGTGAGTGAAACTTTAGGATGGAGAGCACAGGAAGGAAGGAGTCCCAGGGTCATGGGTCCAGAGAGGGGAGCAGTCCACAGGTGCTGGGAGTTGAGAGACTGCTCCGAGGGCTGGGGCGGGGCCACCAGGAGGGGGCGGGGCCCCGGGACAAGGGCGGGGCCAGGGCCGGGGCGGGGCCAGGGCCGGGGCGGGGCCAAGGCCAGGGCGGGGCCAAGGCCAGGGCTGTACTGGTAACAGTAGCGGGCAACGACTCTCTTTTGAAAACTTTAATGTTATGGGGTCTGGACTTAACATGAGCCAATCTCAAAGGTGACCAGGACATGAGCCCTTGAGTGAATCCAGTCGGTTTCTGACCAGTAAGCGGAGTGAACGGTTGAAGTCTCAGGAAGTCTCTGGCACTGGAGAAGCAAATACCAGTGATGAGGTCGCTGGCCGTCCGTCATCAGTCTGCTGGAAGGAAATGCGCAGAGGGGTCTGATTTAGAATTCCGCCCTTTTTTGCATGAGCTGAAATCCTTTGTCACTTTGTCAGAAAAGAAAGACATCACAGATTCTCTGTGGACTTTTCAAATGCCGTGTTGAGTTCCAAGTGTCCAGTCGATGCATCTTAATCTCTTCTAAATATCTTTCTAAGAAATCTTGCAGTGAGAAGATTTTGGTGGAGAATTTAGACTGGGTTTAATGTAATGAGAGGGAGCGTGAGAGTGAAAAATGCCAGATGTGTGTCTCAGACAGCGTTTGAACAGTAGGTTTTAATTTACAGAGCGCTTTCCCAGGGGCACAGGAGAGGGAGCCCCAAATGATGTCAGTGACTCGACTGCCAGCCCTGTGACCTCCGAGCTGACTCAAGCCATCTGAATGGTATTCACTTTCAGTCTGTGCGGTGAATTCCAGCCCTTCTCTCTTCCGAAAGTGCTTCTGCGGGCTCGTGCGGCAAATGCTTTAGACACCGCTGAACTGTGTGTGGCCTGGGTGACCCGAGTGCCTGTGGACGGTCACAGAAAGAATATATGTGTGTGTGAGTAATTCACTTAATGGTCTTCCAGGGAAGACACGGGATGAAGGGAATCTCTTACAAAGCAGGGAAACAAGACCGATAAGTGGGGACGACTTTCCTCAACCCCAGGCCAGGTCAAGTAATTCACAGCTTCCTGCTGGCCGTCCTTCCTTCTTTCTCCATGCCGTCCCTGTCTCTGAGGGAGACAGCTGCTCCCCTCACAGAGAATGAAGAGCTTTCATCCTGGGGATGAAGCATCATTGGCGCCACATGGAGACCAACAGGAAGGAGGAAGAAATAAGCTAAAACGAGAAAAACACACATTAATAACATTTCATTAATCCTTTCCCCCAGCATTTGGGTCCATTCAGGCCAGCGTCCCCAATTCATCACTAAATACTGTTTTTCTCTAGAAAATGCTTTTCAAGACAGCAGCTTATTCTTATCTTGACAGGGTGTAGCTAAAGTTCCTTGAGATAAATACAAATAACCTTCCAGAGGGCGTTGCGGTGTCTCCTGAAACCTGACCCAGAAGAGGGTGCCTTCTGTGGCTACACTGCCCCCCACTCACGGCTCTCATTAATCACGCTGGTCTCTTAGAGGCCTTCTCCGTCCCGGTCATGGTTGGGAGGGATGTCGGGACAGAACTTTAACTGTCGTGCAGCATAGTCGGCAGCAGGGAGCCCCAAGCACAGTTTTTTGGGGTAACTGTGCTCCCTCTCTCATCTGATGCCTTAGCCGGAACAATGGCCTGTGGCCGCCAGGGGCCGGGAGAGCTTCCCTGTAATGACTCGTGCCCAGGCTGGCCTTCCACGAACAGGCTTTCAAAGGATATTCTTGGTAAACCCTGAGCATGTCTGGGGAGGCCGTGAATGGCTCTTGTTTCCCTTTCTCATTCGAGAGAAAGATAGAAATGTACTTTGCCAAGTCCGTGATGACTGACTTTCCCCTCTGCGGCACCAGGAGAGTCTCCTGGAAACATCCCGCTCCTTTCTGTCGAGATGGCTGGATGCGCGAATCCCTCCGTCCAGGTGGTTTCTAGGTTGGAGTACGCAGGTGCAGGTTCAGTCTCTGATGTCCTTAATAGCTGAAGAACCACTGCTCCGCGCACGCAGCTCTCGCCCTCGATGACTTCTTTTCCAGAGCAGTGTGACTCGGGTGCCACTTGGCATTTGACTGGAAATGCATTTGGAAGCAGGGGCATGTCTCTGAATCTGAGGCTCGCACCCCTCTGAGGATCCCCCCAATTCTTTCCCACAGGGGTGCTCGCTGCCCAGGGGTGCAGGCTAGTGGGCTGTGGCCACTGATGTGCACACGTGGGACCTCGGTCGACTGGGCTCCTGTAACGGTCACAGGCCGCATCTCAGGCCCGTCAGCCTCCTGCTTGCAGACCTGCAGTTCTCCCGAGGCGCGCAGCTGCACTCCGAACAAAAGCCAGCCGTCCTCCTCTGGCCTCTCTGTCCCTCCCGCTGGTGCCCAGCCACACTGGCCTCTCTGTCCCCACGGACTAACTTCTCATCTGGGGGTCTTTGTCATAGGGTAACTGTCTCTCTGCCTGCCCAGCCTTTCCCCTTTGTCCTTTAGCTCCAGCACAGATGATAGGTCCCCTCATCAGAGAAGATCTCCCTGACCACCAATTCAAATAGATACAGGACTTTTCTGTCACTGTCCCAGGTTTTTTCTTCTTCTGTTTTTTTTTTTTTTTTTTTAGAGCGAGGAAGCAAGCAGGAATGAAGGCAGGCAGGCAGCAAGAAGGAAGGGAGAGAGAGAGAAAGAAGAACCATTTTTATTTATTTTGTGGTTCATCTCGGTTGCTCCTTGGGTGTTACATGGATGGCACTGGAGTCGCAGACTTAACTCCTGAGCCACCAGGGCGCGCCACACTCTCCAGCTTTTATAAAATGCTATCACCAACAATTCCATGTGGCTTTCCTTTATAATCTCATGGATTTTAAAATTCAACTTCTCTTGAGTTAATTGCGACTCATACGCAGTCATGAGAAACAGTATCGGTCCCTTATGCCTTCACCCCACCCCCCTCAGTGGTGACATCTCGCAAAACTACGGGCTCTGTCACTGCCAGGACATTGACACTGCTGCTGTCCAGAGGACGAGGGCTTGCATGTGACCGTGCCCCCTTTTCTCCAGCCCCCATCCCTCTCTTATCCCCCACGAGGGACCTGTGATTTGTTCCCTGTTTGAATGTTGTCATTTCTGAGGTGGTGAATAAAGTGAATGACCTAGTCTGTGACTTCGCATGTTGACTCATGTTTCTTGGCCTAACAGGGTCTTAGAATTCATTCAGGTGTGTGCGTGTGATCCATGGTTTGTTGCTCCTTCTGGCTCACCGTCTGCTTAGGGCAAAGGAAAGGGAATGAAAAGGAGGCTGGAATGAAGGCGAGCAGGTGGGAAGACAGGAGGGAGAAGCACTTTATTTTGATTTAGTCATTCATCTTGGTTGCTGTCCCCTGCTGCCCAGGTCTTGAACCTGCGTCCTTGGGCTGTAGGTGGACTCTGTCCAGTGGCCTTACCTGCTAGGCCACTGCAGTGTGTGCGTTTTTTTCTAGTCATTGCCCAGGAGAGCACCTGCTGGGTCCACGGAGGTTACATGGTCAGTATTTTACCACCTTACCTGCTGGCCCATCCTGTCCGAGGACCTGGTTCCCACGTCTCCGGTACTGTTGTCACAAAGGCTTCGTTTTTTGAACTTTTTCTGGCAGCCATTGGACAACGAACGCCGTTGTGTCTCAAGTTTGTGTGTCTCCAGTCGCTCATGACGTGGGACAACTGTGTGCTCATTTGCTGTTCGTGTCTTCTCTGAGGTGACAAGTCTATTCATAGTTGACCTGTTTTCCTGGGATACATTTAAACTTGTAAGTTTTTATGTTTTCCCAAGGCATCCTTTGCTGGATATGTAGTTTTCAGAGGCTCCCTTCCGGTCCCCACCTTGTCTTTCCCTCCCCGTCTAGCCTGTTACATGGTTTTATGTTTTGAATGAATGCATGTGATGTACTTTGAGGCAATATTTAAAATAATGCATTAGGTTGAAGCTCATTTTTTTTTTGCCCTCAGGCATGCATGTATTCCAATATTTGTTGAAGATCCATTGGATTACTTTTGTACCTCTGCCAGAATCAGTGGAGCACATCTGTGTGGGTGCATTCGTGTCTTCTCTGTCCTGTCGTGTTGAGAGCTACGTGCATTTGTCTCTAGTTTGCCAAGGTCATCACTTGACCTCTGGGGCTGTACGGTCACAGGTCTGGAACTCAGACAGATTCTTTCCACACTATCCTTTTTCAAAATGATTATACCTCTGGTCCTCTGTCTAAATTCTGAATAATCTTTCCGATGTCTACAACAAAAATCTAGAATTTTCAGGTCTGCTGCTTCACCTCTGTCTATCACCTGGGCATCAGTGCAGGTTCCCTGTGTCGAGTCTTCTTGCCGGCGCGCTCAGCAGGTCTGCTGTGCAATTTGCCCTGTGACGTCTTTGAATAGCATTTTGTCGTTTTCACCAAGAACTGAATATGTTTTCTTAAATGTGTTTCTCAGTATTTCAGGCTTTTAAAAATCAATTGTAAGCGGTATTGTAAGTTTTGGTGTCTGTATCCTCATTGCCAGTTATAAAAATATAGTTGATTTGTGTGTGTTTGTCTTTTACTCTGTGACCTTGCTGAGCCAACTTCTTACTTCTAGGAGTTTCTTTTCTTTTTAAAAATTCTTTGGGATTTTTTTCTGTAACTATGAAGTCATCTAAAAATAGGGACCATTGTGTCTCTTCTTTTCCAATCTGTGTGACTTTTCTTTCTTGTCTTGTCTTACTGTCCTGTCTGGAATTCTTCATTATCTGAAAAAAAGGTGTAAGCATCCTTGCCTTATTCCTGAGAGCATCAGCCTCTCTCAAGTCTCATGTTAGCTTGTGTATTTTTGTAAATGCTCTTTATCACACTGAGGAAGTTTCTCTCTGTTTCTGATTTTTTCGAGGGTTTTTATGAAAAATGGGTGTTGAATTTGGTCAAACATTCTTTTCTAAAGCAGTTGCTATGATCATGTGATTTTTCTTTAGCCTGTTAATATGGTGGATTAGATGAATAGATTTGTAAAAACTGAATAACTGTGTCCTTGGAATAAAGTGCCTGTGATCATCATGTGCATTTCTTCTCCTTCTCTTCTTTCTTCATGTGTTTCCTCCTTTTTTAGTGCTGGCTTTGTGTAAGTTTTAGTAAGTTCTCTTTTGTCCATGGATTATTCAGAATTGTATCTTTTAGTTTCCCAGTTTTGCCTTTTTCCCTGTTACACTACTGTTCTTGACTTTTAGTTTGTCATTGGACAGTAAATACTATTTGATTTCAATTTTTAAAAAATTTGTCGAGGTCTATTTTATGGCTCAGGACATGGTCTCTCTTGACCTATGGTCTGCAGATTCTTGAAATTAATTTGGATCTGCTGGTGTTGGATGGAATACTCTATAAATATTGATTAATCCTGTTGGCCAGTGGGCTGATGAATTCTTCCATATTCTTATAGATTTTTGGTCTGGTTCTATTGATTATTGGGCGAAGTCTCCAAGTATAATTATAGACCTGTCTGTTCTTTCACTGCTGTTTTGGCTTTTGTAATGTGTGACTTCGCTGTCTGATACATATGCGTGTAGGCTCCTCTATCTCCTGGGCAGATTTAACCATTTAAATTAGCTGTCATCATAGAGTGTCCCCCTCGGTCTCTGTGACATTCATTCTGAAGTCAATTCCGCACATCGGCTTACTTCTTATGAGAGAGCGGCACATCTTTGCACCCTCTTGTTTTCAACCCACCTGCACTGCCGGGTGCAGGGCTGTCTTCAAGAGCAGACAGTTGAGTCCTGCTTTTAATGCCTCTCTGCCAGTCTTTTCACTGGTACCTTTAGATCTTTTACATTTAATGCAATTATTTGATGTTAGGGCTAAAGGCTTCCATTTTTGTTTGTTTGTTTTCTTTATATTTTATTCCTTGTTCTTTCCACCCTGGTTTCCTGAATGTTGTTTGACATTTTTTTAGGATTTCATTTAGGAAGGAGGGAGGGAGAAAGGAGGAAGGAGGGAGAGAAGGGAGGAAGGAGGCGAGGGAAGGAAGTGCATGGCTCTTGGTATCGCCTTTTGTCTCGTCCCTGTCCGAGCTCACACGCTGGATCACAGAACTACGATTGGAGCGCATAGTCTGCAAAGAGAGATTGTGTAATAACCTCAGGCCACTGCGTCATCGTTTTCTCAGCTCCAGAGAAACATGGAAACTTATCTTTCTTTCATGTTTTCCTTACTTCTCTTGGCTGGGAGGAGGAAGATTTAAAATTCAAATTTTACAGGACATTTTCTAGTTTTGAAATAATGACAATTAATTTAAAATTTTTAAAATCTGCGTGTTCCCAAAGAAAGGTGTGGTGAGTTGGCATGATCTACGGCCAAGGGGTTGGCAACTTTTCTTAGGGGCCCGGACAGCGTGTGGCCCCATGGCGCTGCGCTGCCCAGGAGCTGACACACGCTTGGAGCAGACGGCTGTGCCTGGGCTGTTCCTGGGGCCTGGCTGGAAGGCAGGCTGGGGAGAATGGAGCTGACATCTGTCATGTGCTGCCGTGCTCCTTCGAAGGGGCGTGGCTGGTGCGCTGAACCCCAAGGGCGGACAGGGGTCAGAGAGCGGTCGGGTCGCCTCACCCCCGACGGTGCATGGGCGTCCTCGCAGGAGTGCGCCTGGTGCACCTGAGAGGGAGCTGGTGCTTTGCTTGCAGTGGCCTCTTTGGGACTCTTTCGAGAAAAGGATGCAAGACGGAGTCATTTCTAGAATATTCTCAGGCATATCTAGTGCCTTCTTTGGACCTCTCTTAAAAAGTCATGTCTCTTAAAACAGGTTTTCATAACTACGATACGATTGTAAATTTTGTTTAAACATATTAACTAGATCCCCAGTCTCGACATCTTGAACCAAGTGCTTTTTCCAAGGAGACGCAGTCATTGTCTGAGCGCGCGGCCTTGTCTCTTTAGGGTTAACCTCTGAGAGGACGGTTCGGAACCAGGCTTTGGCCTGGGGTGAGCTGGGCGCTTGGCCAGAAGCGCAGATACTTCAGAGGGACAGTGACCGTGAAGTCGCACGAGTCATCCGGAGCCGGTGACGTTTCGGACCTCAGACGCTCAGAAGCCAAGGCCTCCCTCCTTTATTTCTCTCGCGTCTGCTCATTTTCCTTCGCTGGGGACAGAGGACGGGGCCCGGCTGACCGACCGTGTAGCTGCGTTCAGGACCACGTCCTGCGTCCCCGCCACAGTGGGCCGTTCGCTTGGACATGGTGTCCTTCATGCCACCTCAGTGTTCCAGGTTTCGACGTCTTTCGGGCTGGAAGGGCGACGGGGCCGGGGAGGGCGTGGGGCTGACTGCAGGCCTGCCCTTCGGCTCCCGCTGCTCCGGAACACGCCACCGGGAGACCGGCTGTGGGGCCCGAAGGCGGTGTGGCCCCAGGGCTCTGCCAGGGGAGGCGGGGGTCCTGGCAGCCCGTGGACTTGGAGGTGGCAAACCAGCTGTCCCACGTCTGCTGAGAAGGGAGACTCTGGGAAGGCCTCCCGAGAGGGGCTTGATGGCATCTGTAAGTGGGGGGACGCGGCAGAAGTGCTCCCGGGTTTTGAGACCCCCGTTGGGGTGGGCCAGACCCCCACACAGACATGTGTCTGTCCCACAGCCCGGTAGCGGCGTCGCTGTTTTACCGTTGTAGCAGCCGAGACGAGCCAGCCGTCCCTGATGCGTGTCACCGTCGCGGGTCTGGGCCTGGGGTGGGCGCCGCCACGGTGTGTGGTGTGACAGGGACCCCGGGCGGCCGGGGGCGGCCTCCCGTGGACGTGTTCTCTTCACAGCGAGGGCTGGCCCCGCCATCCTGGCGCCGCGCGCCCGCCGTCCTTCCTGCAGTGTGACACGTGCCCTCTGAGTGACGGCGGTTCCTCTCCCTCCCCTCCTCCTCTCTTAAAGCAAGTTCTGCCTCCCAGCGCCGCCTCCTCCCCACCCCACGCACCCTGTGTCTCGGGGACACGGCCGTCACTGGCCCCTGCCCTGCTGCACTCGTGGGGTGGACCTGTGTCCCCTGCAGGCCACGTGGCCCCGGAGCCTCGGGTAGACTGAGTGATGACCCGGCCCAGGAGCTGGGCTCCTCATTGTCGCCTCTGCCATTCCGTCACCTCTGCCTGGACGGACAGCCGCCGCAGGAGCCCGCCCGCCTGTCTCAGGGCCCTGCCGCCTCCACAGCTGCCGGCCGGCCCTGAGCTCAGGTTTGCTGACTCCCTGGGCTGCTGGCGAGCTGGCGTCACCCGTCTTCCTGCTGCCCGTCAGGTCAGTGGCCGTGAGGGTCGGGTCTCTTGCTTTTCTCCTGACGTGACCTCACGACTTTGACAGCAATCTCAGGTTTCAAGACCTCTAATCGTGATGAGTGGGGGTACGGCACCCACATTAAAATCGTCTCCTATTAGTTTTGTGTTTGCTCTGGCATCGGCCTTGTGTGCATTCCGGCTGTTAGGAAAGGGGCGCTGGGGCTCCTGCGGCTCCAGCCTCCGCGTCGGGTTAAGAGGCTGTGGGGAGCGGGCAGCCTCGCGCTCCTCCCCGATGGACGCCTGCCAGCCGGGCCACCATCAGGTACTCTCCTTCTGTCTCTGCTTTACTGGGAGGTGGTTTTATCATCAATGGGATTGATAAAGATTTTATCTTCATATCCAGAAATAATGTTTTGCGTTCCACCCGCCAGCCATTCTGCCAATCCATCCCCACGCAAATTCGCTTAGTTTTTCAGAGGAAACATAACCTCGTGCGTTAGGGACAGGGTCTTGGGTCACCCTCGCGCTCACCTCCCCAGTGGTACTGTCTTTATCCCCCTTTTAAAAAGGAGAGAAGTAGGGGCTGGCAAGGTCAGGGTCAGGCGGCAAGAGGGAGGTCCCCTGAGGCTCAAGGACAGGCCCCAGTGGTTCTAAGACGATAGACGCAGCCTCGTGTCCACGACACCAGCTGAACGCTCTGCTCTCCGCCGTCTCTTCTCGTGACGTTTCGTCTTCAAGGCCTGTGTCTTCACCACTCACGAGAAGCAGGTGTCGCCTGCTCAGACTGTATCACAGAACAGCTTACACCAGGGGACGGCAAAGCCCCCTGGAGATACAGCCTGTGCCCGGTTTACTATCAGCCTGCAAGCTAAGAAGAAGTTTCACAGAGTTTAATGGCTGGAAAAAGGGACTTCATGACACATGGCGATTGTACACCAGCCCAATTTCACGTCTGTAAAGAAGGCTTCACTGAAACACAGGCGTGCTTGTCACACCAGTGTTGTCTCGGCGGTTGTGACCTCGTGGTGGCCTGGTGACAGAGGAAACCTGAGCACAAACCCCTGGCGCTTTTCAGAAGAATGTCGCCAGCCTCTGCGCTGAGCTGGCGGCGTCGGGGTTTGCAGCTCTGGGCGCCCGTGTCCGAACGTCCAGCCAGACCCCTGGACAGGCCTGTCTGGGCGGGCAGCTGCATCTGGACTTTGGAGAACCTCTGATGGTGTAAGCATCCCAACCCAGCCTGGGGCCCTGGAAGGACACCTGACTTTGCAAGTCAAGACATGTGTCCCAAGTCATCTCTGCTAGTGCCTCGCGGGCGTCCCATGCTGGTGTCCAGCGCAGGGCCGATTGGCCAGCATCTGTGAACTTGGGCACTGGGGCCCCTCTCTCTCCTCCCCTCCCTTCCCTCCCCTTCTCTCCTTTCCTCCCTCTCTTCCTTCCCATGCTTCTTCCTCCTGTCCCTTCCCCTTAAAAAAGAAAAAAAGCACTTGCTGGTGACTCAGGTGCGAAGCCAGCGTCTGGGGTGCAGACTATGCAAGTCCACGGACCCGGGGTGGGGAGGGGGCTGCCCAAATAAATAAGTGAAGGTGTCTCCTCCCGCTCTGTCTTCCTCCTTCTTGTTAAACATTGTTGTATCTAAAGGGCTTTTCATAATTGCACGGTCCATAATTGGTGGCTTATGTAACAATCATGTAGCGGCGTGTCGAGCCGCCTCCACGCACGAGTGGCTTCAGGCTCAGGAGGCCTGGTTGGAGTCGCAGCCCAGCAGACTTGTCACAAAGCTGTGTGACCTTTCACGGGCCGCTCCCCTCCCTGACTCACCTCCCGCCTGTACAGGGATGACCTGGGGAAGCGGCGAGCCCGGGCAGGGCAGGCAGGGGCCTGCACACTCACACACCGGGCAGTGTGTCCTGCTCGCGTTTCTCAGCCGGCACCTGCTCGGGAGGAGATAACATTCCGCTCCGGGGAGCAGAGCGCCAGGATTCTCGTCACTGCTGGGACGTCCCTCCTCTGGGCCCTGGAGCAGAAGGCCCGGTGGTGCCGTCCATGAGGCTTTCTCCCGAGTCCTCGTGAGGCCGGCTGCGTCCGCACCCAGGGTTGCCCTCCTGCCTGGCGTGTCCGCGGGACCCTCACAGCCCACCGTGTCGGGTCAACCTGGCTGCTCGTGTCGGGTTCGGGTCGCCGGTTGGAGGGCTGCACACGTGACCTCTCCCTGGCTGCACAGAGTGGCCTTTGTCCCCATTTTGCAGGCGGACAGCCTCTGGCAGCCCAGCAGGGCCGAGAGGGGAAGGTTTGGATCCGTGAGTTCACTTTGTCCCCAGGAAAGCCACGGCTCCTTCGGGGAGTCTTGAGCCGCTCTGCCCCAGGCCCACCCTGTGACCCACCGCAGGCTCATCCTGTCGGGCCCGTGGCCCCCGCGGGGCCCACGCACATGCGGCCGGGGCAGCGGCCCCGCTGGCTGTGCCCGGAGAACAGTGTGTCGAAGGAGAGCCGGCGCCTTGCTACAGCGGCACAGCTGACCGCAGCAGGACAGGCCGCCGGATGCCGTCACGGGAAGGCGGAGGGGCTGAGTCGAGATACCAGTGGCCGACGTCGCTGTTTAAAAAGATGGCCTCCTGCCCTGTGCTGCGGTCAGGATGGCACCGGGGGCGGGTTAAGCGAAATGAGCCAGAAAGAGGGAATTGAGGCTGGTTCCTCACAGCGGGCTGTTAGCAAGGGGACCAGAAAAGCTCAACAAAACTCACCGGTTAGAGACTCAGGCGCTGGATTTGTACAGTCTTGCTGGTGACCATTCTGGGGTCTTTTTTAAGTTTAATGTTTATTGAGGTCACTTTGCTTCACAAAATAATATAAACCCATATGTTCAGGCTCCCCTTCCTCAGATACATGACCACACACCCTGCCCCCCATCACCGAAGTCCTCGCCACCGTCCCGTGGAGCCCCCACCCCCTGCCCCACTGGAGACCTGTTCTGTGGTCAGTGTCCAAGGGCTGGTTTTGTTTCATCTGCTCCTTTATTTTCTGTTCACAGTCCACCTGTGAGTGAGTCATCTGGTCTCTGTCTTTCTTCTTTTGACTTGTTTCACTGAGCATCATCCCCTCTAGATCCATCCATGTTGATCAAATGACAGTTTCGTCTCTTCTCAGGGCTGTGTGTGTTCCGTGGTGTATACAGACCACGTCTTCTCTGCCAATCATCTGATGTTGGGCACTTAGGTCGTTTCCAGTTCTTAGCTATTGTGAATAATGTTGCAATAAACACGGGGGTGCATTCATCTCTGTGATTTAGTGCTTTTGTGTTTGGGGGGTAAATAACCAGAAGCAGGGTGATGAAATCATATGGGATTTTCATTCTCAGTTTTTTGAAGACTCTCCCCAAACTTCTTTCCACAAAGGTGACACCAGTTTGCACTCTGGCCAACGTTTGTTATTTCCAGACTTTCGATCACTCACAGATGAGCTCTCCTTGTGGCTTTGATTTGCATTTACCTGATAACAATGTCTTTTCATGGCCCTGTTGGCCACCTCTGTCTTCTTTGGACAAATGTCTATCTAATTGTTCTGTCCATTTTTTGATTATATTGCTTTTCTGTTGTTATTTTATATGAGTCCTTTGTATATTCTGGATATTAAGTCCTTTGTTAGACGTATGGCATGCAAACATCTTCTCTCTGGGGCCGTTTTACTGGCGACCGAGCACAGCGCCTCCAGGCCTCGAGGAGGGTCCCGCACACGGGCCTGCATCAATGCACTTCTGTTTCAGGAATGATGTGGTTCCCTCGCACAGACTTGGATGCTGTGAGACTGGAGCTGTCTTGTTGTTTTTTCTGGAACCTAGCACGGACCGGACCGGCTCCGGCTGGCTGCTCATTCACGATGCACTTAGATGGCCTCCGCGTGAACGAGCAGAGGTGGCTGATAGCAGTCTCAGCTCAGGTGTCCCCAGGAGCTCTGGGCAATAAGGACCAGCCCTGATACCAGACTCCACACATGTTCAAGTTATTTGTGGACAACGAGTTAGTCTCCCGCAGACAGGCGGGCCTCCTTCCGCAGTCCCAAGTCACCTCTGGATCGCTGTTGACACCCAGCGCTGCGCAGGTGCACGTAAACCATTGTCCTGTGGTGCTGCTTCTGGACAGACGACGAGGGAAGTCGAATCTGTGCCTGTTCAGAGCAGACACAACCTGTGTGTTTTAGATTAGAAGCTGGCTGAGTCTGCGGATACAGAGGACGCTCTGTCCGTCAAGCAGTCGGACGGAGCTTGCTTTCCTGAAGGGTCCGATACTGAGCCCTGACCGTGGGCACCGGCACTTGTCCCTGGTGCCGTGTGCCGGGCTCAGGGCGCCCGGGGGAAGACCCACCGTGAGTGGATGGAGGCGTGTGAGTGAGCATATGGGCCTGGGGTCTCTTGTAGGCTTATTGGCTAATTGTATTTGCTTATTAACATGTGCTCATGCTGAACCCTGGTGGCTCAGCTGTTAAGCCAGTGACTGGGGGTGCGGACCAAGTGAAACCCAAGGACGGGGGCTCTCGACCTGGCACTGAGGGGAACAACCAGAAATGAAGAAAGCCGCTTCTCGTGCCTCTCTCTTCTTTCCTGCCCTCGTGCTTTTTATCCTGCCTGCCTTCCTCTTAGAAACAAACATAACTTATTCACAGCCTTTGTCTATTCATCCATTGAAATATTAGCACCTTATTAAATTTGGAGAAGCTCCCACTGCATATACGTGTCTTTATCACTGTCTCTGGATATAGATGTACATACAGAGACCTGAGGCTGATGGGACCACAGGCACGTAGCTGCATTACCCCGGAAGCATTGATTGGTTCGCTGTGTGTTAATTTAGTTATTGGGTGACTCTCTAGAATGCAGCTACAGAGAGTAACAGGAATCTGTATTTTGACCTCTAATTTGGGGGTTGTGAGGTTGATATGAGAGGCAGCTAAATAACAATTTAGGTTACACACATATGCTTCAAAACAGGTTGCTAGAGAACTGACTTTACCAACCTGTAGGCAAGTACTTTCACGTCTCTCGAGTTTTCTGTTTCATATCTTTGTTTCATTTAAAATGAATCAGATATTTCACATCAAAGAACAATGGTTTCATGCAAAGGAAAAACTAGAAAACTATTATTCCCACATCATTGCAGATGCTATTTAATATTTGGCATAGGTTCCATATTCTTACATTTACATGTTTATAAAAACATAAAAATGCTCTGCACTGGTTTCTAACCTGCATTTCTCACTTAGTAATATATTGTCATTAAATTTATATCTGATCACTGTACAGCCACATCGTGATTTCCAGTGACCGCGTCACAGAGACTCTGCACTTTCAACGATCTCTCAGTGGCGAGTATACAGGTTATTTTCAATTTTTTACTAATAAGAAAACTGAATGCCACCTGTGTAGCGATAGATTTAAGACGTCTTTCTTCTGATTCTAGCACTTTCTTTTTATACAATTACTATAGCTCTGTGGTACATCTTTTATAAGACCTGTCCCTGTTCACGTCTCTTGTTTTTCAGCATTTTCCTGACCTGGTTTTTACCTTTTCATTTTCAAGATGAGTCTTAGGATTCCTTTGTCAGTTTCCTCAAAGGAGTGATGTAAGAACGACTGCTCTGGGCACCTGGTGGGCCCCTGGTGGAGTCGTGGTTTGGTCAGCAGCCACCTGCATTCATTGCAAGGACCCAGGTTCGCATCCCGGGTCCGGGGGAACAACCAAGATGAGCAACTAAATAAAATAAGTGGAATGCTTCTTTCTCTTCTCTTCCTGCCTGCCTGTTCGCCTTCCTTCCTGCCTGAACCTTTCCTTAAAAAAAAAAAAAAAATTATTACTGAGGTAGTATTCAGATTTTCTGTGAAGATGGAATTGTTTGGAATTTTGAATCTTCCCACTTTGGCACATACTATACTTTGCCATTTACTTTCAAATTATTTTTTGTCCCTCTGTAAAATTTTGTAGGTTTCATTTTCAATATAGGCCTGGCAAATTCTAAAGTGCTCGGAGTCCTTCTCTTTCTGCTGCTGGCGTGAGTTGGCCTGTACATTCTGTGAACAAACAGGAGAGTGGGCTGCGTGGCGGGTTCCACCCTGATGAGCTCTGCGGAGAAAACGAGATGCAGAGCCAAGGGGAGATTGCTGGGAGCCAGGTGGGCCCGGGCCAGAGGCAGGCAGGGCCGCGGGCACGGGTCTCAGGGAGGTGACGGAGCAGACAGTGTGTGGGCTCCTGCCGAGATGCGCGACGGGCGGGGCGTCTCAGTGCAGGGTTGGAGCCGATGAGCAGAGGGATGAGGGCGTCAGCGAGGATGGGATCCACTTGGAGACTGACCGGTATTCAGTGGAGGGTTGTGACATGAGGGACGGACTGGCCTCAGGTTTCAAAAGAGCATTCTGGTTCCTCTGATGACAGTGGACTTCAGGTGCGAAGGTAGAGGCAGGGGCTGGTTAGGAGGTAACCTTAACCGGTTAGGAGGTTGCCTTTGACCCGTTAGGAGGCTGTTGCAAAGACGACTCGCCGATCCTCCTGGTGATCCCTGGTGAGCCTGTGTGGGACAATACTTACTGTGCTTCTCAGCTTCACTTCAGGCTGCTGTCGTTTTCCCCCACTTTAAGCTGCAGTGACATGGCTGGTGACATGATGTAGCTGCCCGGCACGGACTAGGCGGGGACGCTCCTCTGTGCCACCGCGGTGGCCGTCCTTCGTAGGCGCACAGGACGGGGCGCTTCCCAGTGAAGCAGGGCGATGGGAGGGGCCTGGGGAAGACACCTGGGGACAGGGGCGTCCTGTGAACTGGGGCCCCCTCGGTAGCCGGGGGCCTCCCCCCAACCCTGCTGAGGGCGGTCAGACTTGGGGGAAGCAGGCTTTGAGGTGCACGCCGCTGGCTCTGGCACCCAGCTTCCTCGCAGGCCAGCGCAGGAGCGCTTGCCGCTGGAGCCGGTACTCTGACCCTTCCTCCTCCAAGTCCGGTCATTGGGGTGGTCCCTGCGGGTCCTGTGACCATGAAGCACTCTACCCGCTGGAGGAGGGTTTAAACTTGTAGAGCCGGAAAGAGGACCACGTTCTCTAAAGAATACGCTCCTCTCACCGTCCTCTCCCGTTGTCCAGCGACACGCATAATGCAGGGCTTCGCCCCGAGCCAGGCGGAACCATCGTTTCTACTTTGAAAGGAAACTGCAGTGGCTTTGGAGTGATTCCTCCCCCACAACTCGCCCTCCAGGTCACAAAAGCCATTATAAATGAGACCCTGGGAGAAACGCAGGGCAGGACCAAGGGCACCGTCCCATCGGTTCCTTTGTTGGGACCCAGCGCTGGGGCCCAGCCTCCTCCGGTCGCATGCGCCGCGCTGGGGTTTCTGTCAGCGCTGTGCAGACGGCGGGGAGTCGGGGAGGCTGAGGGTTTCTTCTTATTGGGCAGCACAAAGTGCTTTTGTTCCCAAGACATGTGCGGTCATCAGACAGCCTCGTCCAGCACGCGCTGCTTGCGGGAATATGCTTCTGCCTGGTGCAAACGGCCTCATTTTGCGTGGAAATGCAGGCTCGCCTCACACCCGGGAATAAAACGCCTTTGTTCCCCGAAGAGAGAAGTGCCTCATTGTCAGGGAGCCGTGCGCATTTTAAATGAAGCTGATGGCCCTCTGTGTTAGAACTGTCCAGGGGGAAAACGGTACACGCTGGGCTCTGCCGTCCCCTCTGGAGGCGCAGGGGACTTTGCTTGGCAGTGGGTTTCTGTGTAAGAGATCACGCTGTTTGCGGTCCCCCACCCCGGCCACAGCCCTGCCGCTCCACGCTGACCCGCTGGCCTTCTGGGAAGCGCCCACTGGCCCTGAGCAAAAGGATCAAGCGAGGACAGCTGAGGGAGCAAAGTGAGTTCCCCTCAGATCTCAACTTACCCGATTCCTGAGAGTAGGTTCCTACCTGTTTAGCCTTCAAAGGTCTTTATTCCAAGGACACAGGAGTTTAAAACGTTGTAGCCTTTTTCTGTGAAAATGAGAGCATTGGAAACACTGTCACATGGTGACCATCAGAGTCATTAATTCTGGCATGTTACGTATTATTTTATACCATTCTGTAATGCTGTGATACATGATAATTGAATCTTTTACATTTATTAGTTTTACTTCTGCTGCTGTGGCTGCTTACTGCCTGAAATCTGAAGTTGGACACTCCTGTTAGTGGGCTGGGGGCGTCTCTCGAGGCTGCTCAGGCTGGGGGCCCAGGAGGCGCCCCCGTTCTGCTATCTCCCGTGGAAAAGTGCACGGTGCAGGGGCTGCAGGATGGGGTCCCTACAGGGGGTGAGGTTGCCTTTCTGTGACCCCCCAGAGGGCTGCCGATACTCACTGTCATCAGAGACAGACCTCCGTGTCTCAGCGGACAGAAGAGGGGACCTTTGCGCAGACTTTGCTCGGCGCAGGGCTTCTCAACCACTCGCGCCTGCGTCTGTCGGGGGAGCCTCGTTCTTGGGGGCTGCGCCATCCCGGCGGTTTTCATTTGGAAACCACTCCCAGGCCGGACGTCTTCGAGGACACCTGTCTGGGTCCCTCCCTGCGGGCTCTCAGGAAGGCCGCCAGCTCCGGACAGGAGCCGCGCTCCCGGCAGGTCAGAGCTAGACGGCGCCTGCGTCTCGCTGCTCCTGCTGAGTGGACAGAGGCACCGCGGAGCAGGCCAGCCGGCGCCCCTCCGTCCAGCCCAGCCCAGCGCAGCCACACTTTGCTCGAGTGCTGTCCCCTCTCCGCCTCCGCCCTGCCACCGCCCTCCAGGTGAGTGTTACTCTGCACAGAGCGCTCAAGAGCCCTGAGTGCTTGGAGGAGCTGCCAGCAGCAATTTTCCTGCTTCCCACGCGTGAAAGGGCTTCTGCCCTTCCCTTGACGGCTGTGGAGCCGGGAAGACGGTCCATGGCAGCCTGCGACCAGTCCGCCGCCCTCGCCCGGGCCCCAGAACCACTGCGCAGCTGCACCCGCTGCCTCTGCGCGCCGTCTCCCTCTGCCCTGTCCTGCCGGCCACGGGAGCCCCCGAGTCACAGCCCGGCGCTCGCAGCAGCGGGAAGGGCTGCAGGCAAACGCTGGCTGACGGAGAACAAGGTCGTGGTTTCCAGCGTTCAGCGTGTGGGCTGCTGATCCCTTGGAGGGAGAGGAAATTGCTTTTCTGGAAGGTCGACATGACTGGAATAAAGGCCGGGAACCACGACATGGTGTCACGGCCTTCCCGACGGAGGTCCAGCTCCCTTTAAGCCCCGCCACCCAAACCTCCACTTTTGAGCTGCATTGCTGTCACCCACTGTCCCTGGCCTGTCCGACATCTGCACCCTTGGGTATCTAGGCTCACGCCGTCCCTCTGTCCAGGACACCGCCGTTCCTCCGAGCCACAGACTTTGGTCCCGGCGGCTTCCCTCCTGCTCCGCCCAGGCCCTGAGGATGTGCCTGCACCTCCCGTCCCCGCGGCGGCTCCCCTCATGTCTGCTCCCCCACATGGCCCTCCGTGCAGATCGGACTTCCCATCTCATCCAGAGAGCAAGTCAGAGCAGAATCACGGATGATTAAGGGCTGGAAACGAGTGTCAGAAAGGAGGGGACGGACACTGGAGGCTTGGGCACTCCGTCCTGGGGGGCAGGGGGCACCTGTCCCTTCTGTCGGAGCTGTGCCCGAGCCCCCTGGAGAGGGCAGGGTTGTGTCCTGCAGGCTCCCGCCCACGGCAAGACTCAGCTGGGAGTGTGGTGTGACGCGTGAGAATAGCTGTTTCCAGCGTCACTCAGCACATCGGGAATGACGACCCCACCTCTGGGAATTCTGGACCCGAAGATGAATGTTTGCTTTGGGAAACTTCTCCACTGACATTTCTGCCCTCCAAATGCTCTTAAAAGCTAAGTGCTGGGGAAATGCAGTTTCACAGGGGTGAAGGGGCCAGGATATGGGGGAGAGGGAGAGAGGAGGTGAAAATGCAGGCAGTCAGGTGATGAGCATTGGAGAATTCTTTGTAATATCCTTGGAACCTCTCTGTAAGCATGAAGGAATTTAAACATTGTGATTTTTAGACAGCAGAAGTACGTTCTCCGCGTCATTGTCTAGTTAAAGAGAATCGAGACAACGGTGGGCAGGGTTGTCACCCTGTCTTCCTGAGCTTAGCCCCCAGACTCTCCCACCCCAGAACCAGTGTGCGCGTGTGTGGTTAAGAAAAGTTCCAGCCCTTGAACTTGACTTCTGGTGCCCAGCACCGACCCCCACCCCGCCCCGTGTGTCACCTCATTAGCATAAACTTTAGGGACAGTGACCAGAGGCACCCCGTCCATCACTTAGGGATGCTCTGCGTGGACACCTGGGGAAGAGCCTGACCTGTTTCTGGTGACAGCAGCTGAGGGACCTTCCAGGGCAGGAATGGGCGTCACTGTGGACCTTTTGACCTTTTCGCCAAGGGGACACTGTCTGTCTTACTCAGCTCGGGTGCTGGGTTAAAGACGTCTCTCAGGAGTCCACACATAAGCCCTGAACCTGTGCGTGCACCTGGCAAAGGGCTTCGGCCGACAGGGTCTGTTCGGGATCTGGAGACGGGCTTCATCCTGGAGCTGGTGGGGCGCATGAGGCGGCAGAGAGGAGGAGGCAGCAATGACGGAGGCAGAGCCTGGAGCGATGAGGCCCAGGGCTGAGGGGCCTGGGTGCAGGGCGGTCATCTGAAGAAGGACAAGGGCAGGGATTCTCGCCTGGAGCGCCCCTGGGCGCTCGCCTGAGACTGTCTTGAGACGCTTGGCCGGCAGGACTGTAAACCGGTGCCCTTTTAAGTTGCTGCCCATGGTCATTTTCTGCAGCAGCCAAAGCAAGCCAGCAGCGGGCGAGGGCTTTGGACACTGGGCTCAAGCCCAAGTGAGACTCTGCACCAGTTGTCAGCATCTCCAAGACGGTCCCCTGGCCCAAATGAAATGCTTCGCATCGCTCTTGCCTCATTCAGGCAGCCCTGCTTTGCCCCTGACAAGTGGGGATGAGCTCCAGAGCGAACAGGCGAAGAGCCTGGCACAGCCGAGCCGCGTGGAGGCTTGACTGTTGTTTTCTTGGAAGCACCTGATTCTGAGGCAGGTTGCGGCTTGGTCCCGGGGTGAGGGCGTGAGGCTGCGGGTCGGCTGGAAGGATGAGCTGATTCGCGACGGGATTTCTGTGTGACATGAGGACCCCGTTCTAGGGCACTGCTCGTGTTGACTTCAGCTCAGTTTTGTTGCTACTTAAATGCACAGGCACGTAAAGCTGTTACCTCATGCTTACAGCCTTGAGACAACTCTAAGCCCTAAACTCATTTCTAATCAAAGCAAATAAAACTGCTAACCTGCTAACCCTCCAGCGAGCACCACTGAGCACGTTTCATGTTGTCACATCTGCGTGTGTGCCTGGCGTGACCTTGCACATGTGGGGAAGTTCCAGCGCATTGTGTCGGCTTCCACGGAGCTGTGTTCATTTTGCGCAGACGAGCCGTTGGGTCGAAGCAGCACGGAGAGCACTGTCGCCGGCCGAGCAGTGAAGAGTGTGGATTCAAGTGCCGTCAGTCCACTGACGCCACGGGTGGGAACGTCAGAAGCGGACCCAGTCAGCCTTGGTCTTGACCACGCGCGTCATCAGATGAGCGTCTGCGCGTGACCTGCGGCGGGAGCAGCCGGGCCTGCAGTGGCGGCACCGTCGGTTCTCAGGGCCCTGGGAGGCCGGGGGGATGTTCGTCGTCATCACATTTTGCGATGTTGCTTGTGCGCAGAGTGAGCAGACATTCAAAACGAAGAGCGGCATCTCCAGGAGGCCCGCGGCCCCAGCCCCGTTGTGCCTTCTGCGTAAAGCCGAACTCAGCTGAGCTGCTGGATGGTGGAGCGGCTTTCTCTGCCCGTTCTCGAGTCTCCGCCTCCACCCGGTGTCCGCTCTCCCCTCCCCAGTCTGGAAGGCAAGACAAATGGGACCAGAGGTGGAGGCTTCTGTGGGGGAAAGTGGTGTTTTATGAGCAGAACTAACATCTTTCACGAAAGGCGACACGCCCCAGCACCCAGGAGCTGGCGCTCCAACCGGGCGCCCCACGACGGCCTGGGTGTGAGGCGTGCTGGGAGCTGGGGCCGCCACGTGCGATGGCGACGGGGCCTGGTGGGCAGACTGCTCTGAGCGAGCATGTCTGCCAGCAAGGCAGGGGGGCCTGTCCCAGTGGCGGGAGCGGTGCTGCCCAGCAGTGCTGGCCTCGGGGCCAGGGGGCGCGAGCAACCGCATGTCTGCCTCCACATGCACCTCTGCGGAGTGGGCCTGAGAGGGGAGGGACCGCAGTCACGGAGCCGAGATGCGAGTACAGCTGAATGCGGATCCCAGGGTGGACGGGGCCACCATCGCTGGGCCATGCGGGAGGGACCGAGTGAGGGCTGTGCTCATCTTTTACGAGGTGGCAGAAGCGGGCGTGGGTTCTAGAACCTTCTCAGGCAAGCAGGGTTGGGGAGTGCGCACGTGGGGGAGGATGTGGAAGAGTTTCCTTCACACTGTGGGCGCTCGTGCCCGCGTCCCCGGTTGGAACACCTTCTCTGCGTCGTGGACACTCTCAGGCCAGATGTCAGACCCTCCAGGTGAGACGGTCACACCCGAGGGAACCCACGTGTGACCGCGCCTCCCCCAGCTGGGCGGCTGCCGGCAGGCTCCTGTCACCACAGTTGTCGCGGGACTTTCCCTGCTTCTCGTCTCCGGCCCCTCCGCCCTGGGCTCTGCGGCCTGGGAGGAGGGAAGTGGGTTCCCTGCGCTGGTGACTGTCGGCCCCTCTCCAAGGAGCAGCTGCGGTGACGCTCCCCGCTGTCTGGAGCTCGGTGGACAACATCGCTGGCTGATAACTGAATGAGACTTAGCGGTGTCAGAGGCTGTTCAAAATGCTCTGCAGACACCCACTCTAACGGGACAGGGACCGCTCTTCCCCACAGTCGAGATAAGGAACGAGGCACAGAGGCTGCTGGTGTACCTGTCCAACCCGCAGTCGATGGGGCTGCAGCCAGGACGGGGAGTCACTCATCTATACTGCTGCCTCCACAGGGCTCTCATCCCCCAGTGACCCCCGAGATGCTGAGCTCCTCGGTTCCTGCTTTGTGCAAACGTAGCTGACTTCCAGCCCGGTCACAGCTCTGTCCGTGCGTGCGCACACGTTGGGAGGCTCTCTCCTCAGCTCTGATTCCATCTGCTTTCTTCTTCTAGGAATTTCTCACCATCTCGGCTCTGCCGCCAGCCATTCCCCCGTGCAGGCTGTGTCACACGTTCCTCTCTATAGTACAGGTTTATTTAAAGGGCTTATTTGGTGCAGCAAATGTTTGCATTTGGTCTCCCATCTTGATCCAATGTGGGCAATGTTTTCTATTGCTGTATCTCTTTGCTTCCTCTCTGGGAGATGAATTCATTCCTTATCCCGCTGCTGTAAGGATTAAGCTGGAAGTAGCTGAGGACACAGATACCCTGGAATAGTGTGCAGACTTTTTGTTCTTTTGAAAATAGATATTAGGCTCTATAAGGTTTAGTCTCAATTCTACTGAGCAGAGATTTCTAGATTTGCAAAGTCAGAGGTAAACGTTATTACTGTAATTCAGATAGGAAGAAGCAGCCTATATTATGTATTATGTTTTCTTGGAGACAAAAAAAATACATCATGATAAATACAATTATGCAAATATTGAAAACATTGAATGCAGGACTCGTGGGAGCAGATTAAACCTTTTTCCTTTAATTGAAATAAAATATCCCTGGACATCATTTCTTCCAGCCCTGCCTCTGCCGCCTGTCTCCCCCCCGTCCCCCCACCCCGTCCCCACCCCTGTGTCTGCCAGCTCCTGGTGGGACTCTCGGACACAGGTGTGCCGGCTGCTTGATGTGTCTGCTGTTGGTGACACTTTTGTTCTTTCATCCTCTTCCCTTTGTCTCAGTTTGGATGCTTCCCAGCAGCATGTCTCCCAGGGCCCAGACTCTCTCTTTTGCTGTGTCTCCGTGTCATTACACCCTCTGTTGAATCTTAATCTCAGTTATTTAAGTTTTCATCTGAACTTTTCATCTGTCCTCCTCTTCTAATGCGTTTCAGTCTATGCTGCCTTCTCTTCTCTTGAACACACTGAATCAGAGTTGACTTAAAGATCGTCTCTGATGTCAGCTTGGATTATCCTTTTTCCCTGAGTTTCCCCGTGTTCACTGAGTCTCCTGGTACGTTGCTGTTTTATTTTAGTGGCCGTGGTTTTGGACGAGGCTACCTCCCTAGAGAGGACATTTCATTCCGTTCGACAGTGAGTAAAAGGCCGACAACCTCCACTGCCGCTGAGTTGAAATGACGCGAGTCTGCACTCGGGCTTCGTGAGGCCTGGTCCCTTTCTGACTTGCTGCTCCTGCTGGGCCTGCAGCTTCAGGGACTGAACTGAAAATCCAGTGTAGGTCCAGCCCGTGGCCCAGTCCCGAGTGTCGGCTTTCATCATGGCGATACTGCTGGAATCTGTTCAGAAGCCGAGGCTTCAGGCTGCCTCTCGGGCTGGTGTCAACGTGCCAGCCGGTGCTGTCAAAGCCCGAGGGAAGTTGCACACCATCTGCCTGGCTGACTGCTTCTTTTCCTGGAATTGCGGCCTCTTCTGTCCTGGTTTCCTAGGTGACCGTGCACTTCAGTCCTGTCTCCGCCTGGAGAGAAGGCTGCAAATCCTGGGCTGCTCCTCTTGTCTCGCGAGACAGCAGTGCCCCCAAAGAGAAGGGGAGCTGTGACCTCCCGGCTCTCCTGAGGCATCGTCCTTCCTCCCAGGGTGCCGCAGCTCCCAACCCCCTTCCAGTCCACTGAGGCCTTCAGACTTTTGTGAAACATCTTACAGTTTTGCAGTAATTTCAGACTTTCAGAAAAGCTGCAAAGCTGCTGCGGAGTCCTCATGCCTCTCCCCACTGTTAACAACGAAGAGACGCCTTGATTGCATTTTCTTGCAGTTTTCTGTCTTGCTTCATAAAGGGAAGAAGGCAGAGAAGCCATCTTTCAAGGCTTCTGGAAACAGATATGTGCGCAGGAGGAAGTCCAAGGCTGTGTTGTCATTCGCCGCGGAAAACCAACTCGTCTCCATGAAGAGACAGAAACAAAGCTTCATGTTTCCCGAATCACTGTCTTTGACCTCCGGCTGCTGTCATCCTTGGAAATGGCGTTTATCCTCCTCATATCGACGGCGTTGGAGCCCACTGGGGAGGGGAGGGGGCCCCAGCACCCCGCTCCCCTCAGTCTCTCCCCGCGGCGTCCCCGTGAGACCCGTCGCCGCCTCCTGACAAAGCCCGAGCCCACAGGGCAGAGCCCGGCTGTGTCTGCTCTTGTGAGCCAGGCTTGAGCTCTGTCGTCCTCCTTGAATTGTCACGCTGTTCCCTGAACAGAGCTTGAAAAGGTGCCCTTCTCTCCGAGGGAAACACCCCTCCTCCCCAACCTGGGCTCTGCACGTACCCTTCTCGGTTCTGTTCTGGAACTTTCTGGCACCTTCCCATCATGCGACCACTCCCTTCCTCCCGGGTGATGACAGCGCCGCCCCAAGTCCCCGCTGGAGCCCTTTCCTCGGGTGGAAGGGCCGTTCACTTCATTCTCGGCGGCGCGGCTTTGGGGCCTCTGTCTCGGCCGTCCCGACACCGCCGCTCGCCCGCAGGTGCATTGCTTAGAGCGGCTGACGTGGCTGCTTGAAAAGTTTGCATTTTAAATGTCTTTAAAAAATGAATTAAAAGTTCTTCATTAATTTCTAAACACGGCTTTCTACTCTCACACAGGTTTTTGTGTCTACCATCTTGAGGTGATTACATTAAATTTCCTTGTAATTTCTATTAGGATTCCCTTTTAATTCGGTGTTGTTTAGAAACAACATCTAAAATGTTGCATTATTAGATTTATTTGCATTTTCTATGTTGATTGCAGATGGTAAAATAGGGAGAAAAACGTGTTCAATGTGGTGTGGGCCCGCACAGGGCTGCTTTTCCACACGGTCCCGTGCGCTGCAGAAAACCTGTGCTGGCTGCAGGGACGTGTATGTGCGTGTTTGATTAAGGCTGTTTGTCTGGTCATTCACGTCATCTGTACCCTCCACAGCTGTGCTGTGGCCACCGGGCAGCGTCCACCCCGACCAGGAGCTGACTCGCGCGGCGGCCGCCGTCCCTGTCCCGGGGCAGCTGTGTCCACGTGGGCCCGTCACTTCCGTTTCGCTTTGTTGTTCTGATGTTACGGTGTCAGGTGGGTAATTATTGTAACAGAATGTGATGCATTTCTTCCTTTATTAGCAGGTCAGGTCTCCATTGCTAGTACCGTTTTGCCTTAAACGCTCTTTTAGGTCTGACGTCGCTGCAGGCCTACTTTTCGTGAACCTTTTCCTCGTATGGGTCATTGATTTCTTCTCCGTCTTTCTGGGTGTCCCTGAGAAGCTGGATTTTACAAACTGATGCTTTCTACTTGAATATGTTCGATTTAATCCGCTTACGTAGTCACTGCTCTCTTTGGACTTAGTGTTACTGTTACTTTGTGGTTCCCATGGGACGTCCCCCACTTCTTGTTTTCATTTGGACAGGAAAGCACTGATCTCCCACCATCATGCTGGTGTAGAGACTGGGCTGTTCCACAGGTGATGCCGGACAAATACTGTGTCACCATGAGTCACCCGCACTTAGGACCCGCGGCCTCGCTACGTGACACGTCAGGACAGCTCAGACACCTGGACCTTCCTTAAGGACGTCCAGTGCGGCCGCTCCCGCCTTCTCCCAGGGGCCCAGCGAGCACCCCGCCCCCGCGCCCGCTGTCGTCCACATGTCCGTCTCACCCCGGTGTGAACTCACACATCATTGCGCGTCTGTTCTCGCTCAGGAGAGAAATGCACCCTCACGAGCCGGGCTCCGTCACGCGGCGACCAGGTTCCAGAGGGTGGGCGGAGCGCACGCCTCCCCAGGCCTGTGTCCGGGGGTCGGAACTGTCCCAGCGGCCGGGGCGCACGGGGGAGGGGCAGGACCCTCCGCAAGGACGGCCACTGACTGGCCGCTGTGTCATCTTCTGTCCACTCTCACCTCACCCCACTGCCCTGTCTGTGAAAGAGCAGCGCTGAGTGTGCAGCGGCCCTGCCAGAGGACTCACACTCGCCGAAACACCTGCGCGTGTGCGCGCCCTGTGGACACGCTGTCCCCACATGAGTGCCGTCACCGGAGGCCTGGCCTTCAGTGCTGCCTTTAAACATCCCTGTCTTTGCAAAGGCAGCTCAATGCCGCCTTCTAGAGTCGGGCCCTGAGGACGCCTCCTGACAACCCCACCGGCGCTCAGAGTCACGGACTGCCTGTCACTTGGCACGTTTGCACTAATTTACATCCTGCGTCTTTCTTCTGTGGTTTCTTGGTGCCCCTCCTTTGTGTTTTAGTTGGGTGTTTGCTTGACTTTTACTTCGGTAAGTAGGATCCCGGGTGAAGAGGCTCCTGCCGATCTCTGTTCTGCTCTGCGCCCGCTCTGCGCAGCAGCGCGTGCAGGCGCACCGGACACCCGCGGGCGCGTGACAGGCCTGTCCGTCCAGTGTGCTGGGCCACAGCCGCTCCTGCCAGCGGCTCTGTAACGCATTTAGTCCAGAACTCCGACAGGGCGGCTGTGAGGCAGGCTGGTGTCTCCCCGAGACCGAGCGGGACAGGCTTCACTGCACGACGGGGACGAGCACTGGTTGATTGGTGGAGGGCAGGGCGTGCGGGGATGTAGCTGACAAACGGGAAGCCGAGACATGGGAGTTATTTTAATGTTTAGAACGATTGCTGCAATAAAAAATAAATGAAAAACAAAAACAGGACGGGCTTTTGGGCAGATGGGGCCCAGGCGACTCAGCAGCCCCTTTTGTAGGCGCCTGGTCCGTTGTAAACACGACAGTCTGCTCGGGAGGAATGAAAACTGACGGTCCCGTCCTGCTTTAAACGGGACGTGTGGTCAGCCTACTCTGAGGTTTTTTGTTTTCGTTTGTCACGCTATTAGTCAAAAACAGATTTCACATCATCATACAGTGTAATCACTTCTGCTTATTTCTGCAGCTGTTCAGTGAAAAAATAAGCGGTGTCGAAGGAACGAAGCTAGATGACGAATTTCTTGACATGGAACAGGTAAGAGAGCGTTTCAGCGTAAATCGCATCGCAAATTTGACTTTAACTGTGGTGAAATGCACTGAAACGGTAGCGCTGGACCCAGGCTGTCCTCGGCCGCTCTCGTCTCCAAGCCCAGACGCAGAGCCTCCCTCGTGTGGACACGGGACGCGGCCGACTGCTTCCCTCTAGTGGACAAAGCCAGAATGCTCAGAGACGCAGGGACAAGGCCAGGTCCCCTGGCTGTGTGCGTGGTGGCTCAAAGTCCTGCTCCCACTCCGCTGTGTGGGGCATTTGGTGAAAGCAGGACTGGGACCGGCAGGGGCTGCCCGTTTCCTTCCCCCATTGTCTTCGGCGTTGTAAACAGTCTTGTTTTGTGTGTGTGTGTGTGTGTGTGTGTGTGTGTGTGTGTCTTTTAAAGGAAAGGAGAAAGGCGCAGGCAGGAATGAAGGTAGTTGCGGGCAGGAAGAGGGGGAGAAAGAAACGTTTTATTTACTTTATTTCGTTCTCCCCTTCACCTCCCACCGGCTCCAGGTGGCAAACCCGGGTCCTTGGGATGTACTTGGGTGACCTGGGCCCGGCAGGAGGTGGGGGACTCGCCAGGAGGTGCCAAGCAGTCTTGTTTCAGCAGTCAGATTCCTTAGAGGAGAGGATGGAGAGGATGGAGAGAGGGCGAGGGTCTGCCGCGGCTGAGCTGCCGGCTCAGGAGAGCCGGCTCGAGAGCAGGTGCAGCCGGCAGCAGACGCGGCAGGAAGACCGCCAGCAGGCTCTGGCTTGAGGGGCTTACTGTCCCCGGGGGCTCTGCCCTGGCCGCACTGTCCCGCAGGGAGCCCTCCCTCCCTGTTGTCTGGGTGAGAGCCAGGAGTCTTCTGGAGATGCCATTGCCTTGGGGGAAATGCTGGTTTTGTTTTGCCTTATGGACATAATTAATTTCTGAAAATGGAAAAACATAGAAAGCTTTTAATGTCATTGGCATATCTCAAATTACGTTAAAACATCCCTTGATCTACAAAGATATTACGCATCACTGTATTACTAAAAAAAAAAAAATTCAGCTGACATGTTGCATAGAAAGGCGTTCCTCCCGAATTTCAGGTCCAGCTGGTGGAATGGAGCCCTCTGGTTTCTTCCCTATCCTCCCCCGCATCCCAGGCAGCAGCCAAGAAATATTAAAAGGAAACTTGGTGTCTGCTTCTTTTGCAGCAGTGAAAAGTGTGGGAGAATCTAAAATGGGAAGGTTGTAAGGACTTTCTAGAAGAGATGAGTTAGAGCACGAGGCCCCCCAAGACATGATACCGATGTGACAAAACAGTGGAGAAAGATCCTGGACAAATGCCACCTCAGTAAGGTGGACGAGCCTCAGTCTGTCAGAGTAAAGTTTGGTGAAAAAACACTACGTGGAAAAAGTGGGCCTTAAAAATCACACAAGTGTGCCGTCATGCAGTAAGTCTGCCGGGAAATTACAGCAGGTACATGCTATGGCATCTAAATATCTCAAAGAGTTGTTAGAGGTGCAGGGAGAACGGACTCAACCCGAGTGGCTTCCACACACCTTCATAAAATAACATCGAATCAACAATCAGAGAAAGGCTGAGAGAGGATTTGCCTTAAATGTTTTAAAATCCTGCAGAGGATTTTTGCCTAAAATGTGATTGATAACTGATTATTCTAAATATGGGCAGACATCTGTGCTTCTCAAATTGAGAATCGATATATTTTTCCTGCTTCCTTTAGAACAGTGACAATAACCAGTCATCTGCTAGGCGACAGAAAAGGCTCAGCTTCCTCAAATACCATCACAGGACACAGGATCTCAAGGAAGGTGGGCCTTCCAGTTCTAGATGCGTGGTCATTTTTAATACATGTGAAAAATAATTCTGATCTACAGAGGAAATGAAAAGTAAAATGAGAGATCATTTCCTCATGAGAGACAGAATTCTAAATGTCAAAAGCTGTGATTTATGGCTCAATCTTCAATGCATTTAATAGAAAATGAATGTTGGAAGAAAATGAATAAATCACTCCAGCCAGGCAGGTAGTAAAATCACAGGTGACAAGAAGAGGGGAAGAAGAAATCCCTCTGGATCCATGACATGTTCATACAACCAAGAGCTAAGTTTTTGAAAAATATTCTCCACTGTGTGCAACCGAGAGAGAAGAGGGAAGACACGTACGTCACATGACACGTGAGACCGTCTTTAAACCCTTCAAGCAGTGCTGCCTCCGCTCGCGGAATCGGCTGCTGCGCGGGGCGTCCGGCGGGGCCGGGGCCTGGGGGCGCCCACTGCAGGCGCCCAGGGGTGAAGCCGTGTTGAAGAGTAAGTGACGCTGGTGCCTCGTACCGGGCACACCTGGCGAAAGCCTTCCACCCGTCTCCTTTCGCTGCGGTCACGGTGGCTCTTCGGATGCTCACGTGGCGTTTCGCTGCCCCGAGGCCGCCCGGGTCCCAGTTACCAGGACAGATGAGCTCTCTCTCGCGACCTGAGCTGCTTTTCCGCGTCCTCTGTGCTGTCCAGACCTGCCGGCGTGTTTGCGGGCGCCCTCGCCGAGGAGCGTTTGCTTCTCAGCCCCATGCCGCACCCCAAGGACGCCCAGGATACAGGTGTGCAGACGGCGCGGAGAGAACAGAGGCGCCCGTCCCGCCCCGCTCCCGAGAGGCGCTGTTTCCCGCGATTTCCTGTCCAAGAGGCTCCACGCCGCCAGGGGCTCCGATTCGCGTTAGAATTAATACCGATCTCGAAGCCACACCTCCGTAACCTCTACATCTTCAACTTAAGCTGGATTGACGAGTTTCATCGTAAATTCAGTAATTCCAGTATAAAGATGCTCGCGGGCTCCATCACGTCATCAGCGTAACGGAGCGAACCCCTCACCGTGGCCCACCGGCCGCGCGACGCGCCGATTCTGCAGACTTTGCAAACTGCGTTGTGAATGTGACCCACCCACGTCGAATCTGAAACAGGATTTTCCTAAGCTTTTATTCTTCTTGTCACTCTGCTAAAAGGGAGCATTTCGGTGATCAGTTTCTCATAAATAGTTCAAATATTTTCATAAACACCTGAATGTACTGAGGAGCTTGCAGTTTACAAAACATGTTCCTGATCCAAGGACACACGAGCTAGCATATGTGTGAATACACGTGCACACACGTGAACACGGGGCACCACACACGTGCACCACATGTGCACACACGTGAACACGGGGCACCACACACGTGCACAAGGACAACACACGTGCGCACGGGGCAGCACACACATGCACACAGACAGCACACACGTGCACACAGACAGCACACCTGTGCACACGGGGCAGCACACAGTGCACACAGACAGCACACACGTGCGCACGGGGCAGCACACGCGTGCGCACGGGGCAGCACACACGTGCGCACAGACAGCACACACGTGCGCACGGGGCAGCACACACGTGTGCACAGACAGCACACACGTGCGCACGGGGCAGCACACACGTGCACGCAGACAGCACACACGTGTGCACGGGCCAGCACACGTGCGCACACGGCAGGACACACGAAGACACATGGCACGTGTGCAAACTCATCAGTCGCACACGTGCGTGCACACAGCTGGCATACAAGCACCTTTAATCTAGGTTTGGAGAATTTCTTCATCTTTCTAAGGCTTCCCGGGGCCGTGAGTCTCGGCCTTCAGCTAAGAGGGACACAGACAGTGCTGTGCCGGGTGCTGCTGGCCGGCATGTCGTGACCCTGTGCAGATGGCAGTTGTTTCCGCTGCAGAAATGCACTTCTGGCCCCGTGGCCCCCCCTGCCGCGTGTTGTCTCAGCCATGCGGTCTGGGCCCCGCAGCAGCTCCTCTCTCCAGGCGCCTCAGGCTTCACCCGCCATCTCCTGCTGGTTCAAGTTCAGGCCGTGTTCCCGTGTGAAGGCCGCGTAGTGGTCTGCGGGCCTGTGCATCTCTGCGCCGTGGGCGTCGCTAGTCCCTGGACCGACTGTGGGCTGCTGGCCCTGAGCAGGCGACCGTGCTGGTGACCGTGGGGGCGATCCCGCTGCGGTGTCCAGCAGGGGGCAGCGCCACGCACTCCGGGGTGCGCCAGGGCCCGCCACGGGGGACACGCCTCCTGCTGGGTAGATGCCACGTTCACACGTCAGTCTGGCAGGGAAAGTGCTTCCTTTCCGTGTGCGAGTCTCTGAATGATGTGCCGAGGTTTGTGAGCGGCGGGTGCTCCCCGTCTCCTCCACCTCCTCGCATCCTCCTTCGCCGGCCCTGAGCCTGTGGGCCCCTCTTCCTGCATTTTCCGTGCGTTCACACGCACTCACGTCTTTTCCGGTTCCACGGCGATTTTCTGCAGCCGGGACCTCGGCGTTTGCGTCTGTGACGTTAGATTCTGGACCATGTTTACAGGATCAGCCCCCGATAAGTCAGAGCGCCCTGCCTGAGGGCTCAGTCCTGTGTCATCCTTCCTGTGGGGCGATATGAGTCTCTAGTTATGACTTACGTGTCGAGTGTTACCCAAAAAGGGCGTTGACATTGTCTTAGATCTGAATTAGTTTTGCATGTTAATTCGAGGAGGATCTAATCATTCCTACACTGAATTTTCCCTTCTAAGAATGTGTTTTTCAAAGAGGCATTGTGCATTGCTCATAATATTTATTCCTTGTTGTTGCATATTTTTAAATTGCTCGTATGTATGGGATCGTATTTCACCTTATTGTATGTTCTCATTTCCATTCTCTGAATAACTAATAGCCAATATCCAGGAATAGTTCTGCAGAAGGAAACAGTCTATGTTGGGCCGACATGGGGAGTTTTGATAACTGACATATTCTGCCCAAATCAAAACTGAATTTTGGTGACAATCCTTGTGATGATGGCTCCCTGACTGCTGACGTGCTGCGGTCGTTTCTACTGGGGGTCGGTTGCGTGGCCCCTTGTTCAAGCTGCCAGCAGATAAGGAATATTTGGCTCAGAAATGTCATTTGGTTTTGAGAGGCCTTCAAGCACATTCAGGGGAGCTCGTGGCGTGTCCAGGTTTCTGAATAGGAGACTCACACTCATTTTATCATTAGAAAGAAAAAGACCTTCGTGTCTTCCACGTCCGTGGGAGGGGATAATGTCCCCAAAGCTGAAAGTGAGGAAATATTGCCTCTCCCACCAAGTGTGGAAATGGCCTTGGATTAAAATCATAACAGTCTTAAAAAAATCATCAGTAATAGAAATAATTTCTCTATGTGTTTTCTCAAGAATTTATTGAGTGTGTCACTGATAAACATCTTTGTTTTTGTTTTTAAAGAAAATAGATATTACCAATAAGGCTGTGGCGGAAATTCTTTCGAAAGCCACGGAGTATCTTCAGCCAAATCCAGGTAAAGTGAGAGAATGTCTCGAAGTACTTGGTTGCCTGTGTCGGACGCTTCGCTTTGCCTGGCGCCTGGCTGACGTGACATGACATGAATCCCGGCTTTGGAAGTCGAGTGACCGGTGCGTCCTGGCTGGTGGCGGACGCTGTCAGGAGCCACGGGGTGGCCTTGGGGGGCTCGAGATGCTTCAGAAACTCAGCGGACAGCCTGTGAATGTTTTCTTATTGCGTCCATTCCTCCCTTGAGTCATTTTTAATTCCTGCCTTCTGCTTGTAAAGGTGCGAGTCAGCTTCGGATGATTTTCACCCAGCGGCCCAGCCAGCCGCTGAAGCGATGCAGCCGGGAAACGTGAAAACATGAACAGGCCGGGTGCTCAGCCGGCCTCCCGCTGCGGAGGGTCCCCTGGGTGGTGACTTAAGAGACCAGTAGGGGCCTCCAGCCTGAACGCTGTGCCTCTGGCCCTGCCGGTCGTAGTAGGACGTCCCCACTACCGTGGGGACCCACACAGGCCCAACCGCCGGAGAATCCAGAAGCGAAGTTTATTTTAGAAAGAGCACTTTCTATAAAACAGGGTGGCGGGTGCAGGATTCCGCGGGACGTGGATGTGCGGGTGCCCCTCCCGCCTCTCGGTGTCTGAGACTGTCTGAGTGTGTGTGTGAGCATGTGTGAGTGTGTGAGCGTGAGTGTGTGAGAGCCTGTGAGAGTGTGAGCATGTGAGAGCCTGTGAGTGTGTGTGAACGTGTGTGAGTGTGAGCATGAGCGTGTGAGAGCCTGTGAGTGTGTGAGCATGTGAGAGCGTGTGTGAGTGTGTGAGCATGTGAGAGCCTGTGAGCGTGTGTGAGCCTGTGAATGTGTGAGCGTGTGAGAGCCTGTGAGCATGTGTGAGTGTGTGAGCGTGAGTGTGTGAGAGCGTGTGTGAGTGTGTGAGCATGTGAGAGCCTGTGAGCGTGTGTGAGCCTGTGACTGTGAGCCTGTGAGCACGTGAGTGTGTGAGCCTGTGAATGTGTGAGTGTGTGTGAGCGTGTGTGAGGGTGTGTGAGCCTGTGTGCTGGGGAAGGGGCCTCTCTGCCTGGGTGCCAGGAGGATAGTGCTTTGGGGTGAACTGGACACGATTCACTAGGCCTGACTTGTGTGTCTAAAGCCTCAGAGTGTGGTCCACGGCCCAGCGGGGCCTGCAAGCCCTGAAACTGTGGGGAGAGGGGTCCAGGCTCATGTGAGACTGACTGTGTCAGATGCCACATTTTCGCAAGACCCCTGATGATTCGCATCTGTTACAGTGTGAGAAGCCTGGGTTAGAAGTCTCTAAAATAAGCACGTGACTTACAGTGCAAGAAAGTCGAGTTCACTGCTGCGGCCCGAAGACTCAGACGCAGCCACGTGCTCCCCCAGCCTCCAGGTGGCCTGCTCGTGCCTGGGTGTCGGGCACCGTTCGGCCCCTGTGCCCCCCCTCTGGCCCTGTGCTCCTCTCGGGTCTCAGCGCCCCGTCCGCCCGGGGCTCTGCCCACCTCTGCGTGGCGCACCCCGCCCCTTCCCTCCCGCAGCCGCCTTGGCTCACGGGCTTTCTTCCCGAGCTGGAGCGGCTGACGCAGATGCTGGAGTCTGGCCGTCAGCAGTGGCACCAGAGCCGGGATGACGCAGCGCTCATGGGCCGCTCGCTTCCCTGGGGCCCGAGGCACCGGCAACGGGGACACGTGTTTGCGCCGGGGTCCGGCTCCCATTTTGCTTCCTAAGCAGGAAGGAGCTCGTGGCCACCCCCACTGTGTGTCGGTCTAATCCAAACAAATCCTCAGGAAGCGCCACGAGCGGTTCCATCCTGTGCGCTCACTGGGGCCCCGGTTTCGCCAGGAGGGCGCCCCGTCCGGCTCTGCACCCTCGGGCCCACGCTGGGGGGCTGTGGACTTTAGCGCTGGGCTCTGGCTGGGCTCTGGCTGGGCTGCGGCGCGCGTGCCTGCGGCCACCCTGAGGGACTCACACAGGGCGATGTCTTTAAGCGTACAGAGCGAAGCTGGGCATGCTGAACACCGTGTCGAAGATCCGAGGGCAGGTGAAGACCACCGGCTACCCGCAGACGGAAGGCCTGCTGGGCGACTGCATGCTGAAGTTCGGCAAGGAGCTGGGGGAGGCCTCCACCTTCGGTGAGTGGGCAGTGCTGCGGGTGCGGCCCGGGCGGGCGGGTGTCATCACGCGGCAGGGGGGCCGCCGATGGCAGGCGACGCGGAGTGAAGAAAATGCAGTGTCACCCGCGTCACCGGCCCGTCCCGCACGCGCCTTGAGTCAGCGTGGAAGCATCTTTCAGCGTCCTCTTCGAAGCGCTCATGACCAGGCGTGGCGGCTTGCGCCCCGAGGCGCCGGGACCGGCTCCTTCCCTTCGACAGCATCGGGGTCTCTGTCGTAAAGTGAGGACTCTTGGACGATGTTTTTTAAGATGCTGGAGAGCCCGCGGTGGGAGTTGCTCGCCCGTCCCCTTCGGGAAGGGTCTCTTTCACAGGCGTGTGTGTGGACCGTTCTCACCGGTGCCCCAGGGGGCACTCAGAGTCATGGTCTGGGATGTCCTCACACAGCTGCACGTCCCTTAGCATCGGGGCTGTGTCCTGAGAAGGCGCCACGAGGCCATCTTGTCTCTGTCAGCGTCCCGGAGCGTAACGACTCTCACCCAGCTGGCGGGGCCTAGGACGCAGCTACGGCTGTCGGGACATCGTGGGTGACGCCTCGTTGACCACGTTAGGTGACTTAGGGCAGCCGTGAAGTTGCCGGGTCAGGAATGTGGCTCTTTCTCAGGTTTCGGAGACTGTGGATTTGATGCGCCCACGGGCGCTGAGAACACGCTTTCCTGCTCAGCGGCCGGCGCCGGCCCGGTCTCCCGTGGTCCGGCTGACGTGCAGATCTGTGTCATTTCTTATTTTAGCACGAGATGTCCTTTCTTCTTTTCTTGCTGGTTTATGAAATCTTTCAGCAATCAGGGTGTTTTGCCCCTTGCTTGACGCCTTGTCCACTGTGAACTCTCGCTCCGGGGGCTGTTGTCCTTTTGAGCTTGTAGCTGAGGACACTGGAAGGAGAAAGCGTTTTCCGTCAGTGTGTTTGGATGCCCTTCCCCACCCCACCCTCTGCCATGAGGCCCCCTTCCTTGGAGACGCACATTTCCTGGCGTCGCCTTCCGTTTGCTGGCGCCTGCGCGTCCTTTGCAGGCGCCTGCACGTCCGTCCGAGGGACCCTGTGGGCGGGACTTCTGAGTCCCTCTTGCTGACAGGCAGCTCGCTCGGCTTCAGTCATCGGCTAAAGTTTGTCTTCTGCGTTTGTGTCTGGTCTTTCTCTTCTGTTTTCTCAATCACGTCCTGCTTTGACCAAGTGCATCGGGAACTGACCGGCTGCTCCAGGACGGGCTCCCCGGGGCTGGCCCGGGCACCGGGGGGCCTTCCCGAAGCGCAGAGCCGCAGAGGGTCGAGGTCCTTGTAGGGCCAGAAGCAGGGGGAGAGCGTGTGGCACCTTGGTGCCGGCGGCCAGTATTCAGAACGTCGTCGGTGCCTGTGAGAGCCGCATGAGCCGACGCTCTGGGGCGCGTCGTGTGGCATGAGTGGGGGTCCGAAGCAGCACCTCCGTCCTGATGTTTGGGCGGCGAGGAGTCCCCAGGGCGAGGGAGGCCATCCGTCGTCGGGACCGTGAAGGAGCTTTGGCCTCTCAGGAGGGACAGACGTGGCCAGTGGGCTGACCTGGCCCATGCGGCTTAGTGGACGGTGCCCGCCCCAGAGCCCAGCTGGCTTATCCGCGCTCAGACTTGGGGTGACAGACTCTGCACGGACTGCAGGAGAGACCATGTGCAGGAGACGTAACGGGTCCAGGCAGCATTTGTGACCGTCACAGCGAAGGGCCCACGTCCCGGGTCACAGCGGCCTTTCTCTGACGCCGGCGGCGCTGGGCCTTCAGGGAGCGGGGCTCCAGCTCCAGTCGCTGGAATGAGACGAGCTTTGTCCGTTTGGTCCTTGTCACGTGTGCTGGCTCAGACTGGCTGCTGAAGGAGCCTTCGATTGTTTATAAAGAGCAACTGTCCTCCAGCTTCTCAGGGGCCCCGGGTTTGAAAAGAACGTTTGTGCCCTCTAGCGGCCGGGACGGAAAGCTGCCCGGGTTTTCTTTTCCGAAATGAAAAGGTGCAGAAGCTGGGAGACACGGGGTGCAAAACGGACGCTCTCATTTCCCTGGTGTTTTTCCGAGTCAGGACCCAAAGGTCTCAGTGCGAGGGCCTTGTCCCACCCTCTCCATCGCCCTCACACTCTGGGTCAGGAAGCAAAATAGCTGAGCCACCTGACCCCTGGCAACCGTGTGCTCCTCAAGGCAGCGCGCTGGTGGAGGTGGGCGAGACCATGAAGCTGCTGGCCGAGGTGAAGGACGCGCTTGACATCAATGTGAAGCAAACGTTCATCGACCCGCTGCAGCTGCTGCAAGACAAAGACTTGAAAGAGATTGGGGTAAGCCCCCGGGCTGACGTTTGCATCTGAAATCTCTACATGTCCCCGCAGGGCCTCAGGGCCACACAGCTGTCTCCCTGGCTCCGAGAAGGGGCCCAGGACCAGCGGGCCCTCCATTCGGTGTCTTATTGAAGCCAGTTAGGAGCCAAGCTAAACACCACGCATTTCCGCAGCCCTTTCTCACAGAATTAAGTGTCTCCACGCGCACTGGCCTGGCTCTTCCACACACGCGGTCCAGATGCCTGGAGGCCTTTAGACTTGACGTGGAAACTAGAGGGTCTGGAGGACAGTTCAGGGTGGGGGTGAAGGACAGAGTCCAGAGGTGCCCGGTGGGGTGGTCTGCTGGCGGAGGCGCTTTCCATGTCCATATCTGTGTTCCAGGGCTCCAGCCAGAGACGGTCGGGGCCCTCCTGATCCGCGGGCGCCCCGTGCGACTCACTCTGGTCCTCGCAGACGTGGCAGGAGTGTGTCGCCCACTGCGTGTGGGCGGCTCACTCCTTAGAGCTTTGCACGAGGTCGTATTTCTAAAGGCCTCTCACCGTTTCCACCTGTGAATGTCTCTCCGCTGTGTGTGTCACGTCAGTCGATGGCATCGATTCAGTTTCTTTTGTAGTTATTTGGGCATCTTATGGTGGACACGCAAATATTCTAGGTGCTACCGTACATTTGGTTTTTTATTTTATTCTTAGTGAGGCATTCACAGTAGAGTCAAAAGAAATGTCCCTATTTGTGATGAGGTTAATTTGGTTGGAAATTGTCTGGACATTACCAGAGCCTAAATGAGAGATCCTAAAAGAACTTCAGAAAGTGAAATCTTAGTACTGATACTGTGTCCTTATGTTGCATATAAACACTTATTTGTCCTATCACCCACCTCTCCAGCAACCCACCTTCCCATCCATCCACTCATCTATCCATTGTCATCCATCCATCCATCCACTCATCCCTCCCTCTATCCATCATCCATCCGTTATTCATCTGTCCACCCATCCATCCACCCACCATTCATTCACCATTGTCATCCATCTTCCATCCACCATCCATCATCCATCCATCCACCATCATCCATCCATCATTGTCCAGCCTTTATCCATCTATCCATCCACCATTCACCCATCCATCTATCCATCTACCCATCATTATCCATCCATTATCGTATAGCCTTTATCCATTAATCTTCCATTATCCATCCACCGTCCATCCATCTCCCATCTACCCTTTGTTGTCCATCATCCCTCATGCATCTCTCCATCATCATTCATCCATTTTTGTCCATCTTCCATCCATCACCCTAGTCATCCACCCGTCCATCCATCCTCCATCCATCCATCTTCCATCATCCATCCATCTACCACCTATCCAGTGTCATCCAACATCCCTCATCTATCTCTTCATCATTGTCGATTCCTCATCCATCCATTCATCCATCACCCACCTACTACCCATCTCTCTCATTCATCCATTCCTCAAGTTTTCCTTGAGAACCTGATAGAAGGGACTCTAGTAAATGCTGAGGTTCCCACAGAGAAGTGTGGGATGGGTTCCTGCCCCTGGAATTCAGGCTGAAGAGAGACGGTGACTTCTCATGGGAACCACAGGCTTCTGAGCGCTGAGGTGAGCGGACCAGCCCCCCAAGGGCTCCCTTCTGTCTTCCAGCACCACCTGAAGAAGATGGAGGGCCGTCGGCTGGATTACGATTATAAGAAAAAGCGAGTAGGTAAGATACCAGACGAAGAGGTCAGACAAGCGGTAGAGAAGTTCGAAGAGTCAAAGGAATTGGCTGAAAGAAGCATGTTTAATTTTTTAGAAAACGACGTAAGTATCTAACCCACCGCACAGGAGACTTGGTGTGAATGGAAATGTTGACTCAGTGACGGGGGTCACGATGTTGAGTAACTTGAGCCTTAGGGACAGAATTTCCGGAATCTTCTATAGCCATTCGCTCCTGCCGCGCAGTCAGCCCCAGATGAGCTGCAGCAAGTCCTGACTCGGCTCCCACCTGGGCCGTCCTGTCTGTCCGACTGAGGCGGCCGCAGAGATGGCGGTGGGCTGGCCGGGAGCTGGTGGGCTGGCAGCCTCGCGGCAGGCGGCGCAGTGTCTGGGGTCTGCGTGGCTTTGCAGAGTCTCTGGGAGTCTCCCCGTAGCTTCCTAGTCCCCACGGCGCCCACCGGTGACCCTGCCTGGACTCTGACCTGCCGGGAGGTCTGACTGCGCCCCAGGTGCGTCAGGAGGGCCGGAGCCTGATGTCCAGAGGAGGGAGCGGGTCTCTGCGCCTGTCCTGTGAGCCCCTCTGCCGGCAGAGCCTGGTTCTGCTGGGCTAACACTGGCCAGTGGCTCCCGCCTCCAGCTGGACCTAGAACCGAGCCCGTGTCCCGGGAGGCCGCCCCTTGTTCACGAGGGGCTCGCACCTCAGTGGGACACCTGCCGCCCCGTCGGCCTGCGCTTCAGCCTCGTGGTGGTGGGGCCGTGGGCGCATCGGGGCGGTTTCTCAGACAGACCCGGCCTGGGCAGCAGGGAGACAGCCAGGCGACTGAGCCACGCCCGCGGGCACCCACCCTGCAGCCACCCTTCAGGGGCACAAACTCCTGCTGTGTGCAGGCTGTGTGGGGCGCCGCGGTCTCCCCGGTTTTATGGGCCCCAAATGTGGTTCCTTCCCAGAGTCACCCTCTGACGAGTCTTTAACAAGCGCGTCAGTCTGTCCCCGTCCCCGGAGCGTGGGTTCCTCAGAGCTCCCGGGCCTTGAGCCCAGAGCGCACATTTCCCGTCCCTGTAAACACATTCCATCGTCAAACCTCTCTCGAGATGGATGTTCAAACAGCAGTCTAAGCAGAGAAGTGGCTCCAGTTTTATGCAGTAAAGTGAAAAGGGACAGGGAGGTGCGGCAGGTGTGAGGCTGCACCAGGCAGCAGTGCCAGAAGGACAGACACCCCTTAGAAGATGCCGCCCTGGTGGGTGAGGTCACGGCGGCGGCGGCCGGTTCAGAAGTGTGTGGGGACGCCAGAGAAACCCTTAGGGTTTTGCAGGGGCCGGGCTGTCTTGCTTTTGTTTGCTCGGTTTTTGGAAATTGAAGGCTAGGCGTCTTGCTTTTCCAGCCACAGCGCGCCGTGAGTAAGCGGACGCGCCGGGGCGCCTCCGTCTGCTGGCGGCCCCGTGTCTCGGGGACGGGGCGGGCTGTGGGGGACAGGGGCCGACTGTCTGGTGAAGGAACCGGACCATGTGGTGACTCAGTGTTGTGACACAGACGTGCTTGACGATGAGGCTCGTGTGAAAGCAGGTCACTGTCCCTTCGGACAGTCCATTCTCATACACAAAGGCTGAAGCTGTGTGTGAATGGCACAGGCGGTGAAGGAGGCGGCCATAGGGGTCTGCAGGAGGAGGGAAAAGAGTTTGGATCTTCGAAGGCCAGCAAGTCCTGGATGCTTTGCTGGGTGAGAGTGAGAAGCAGAGCTGATTTTGCCCCAGAGCTGATCAGCGGGCGAAGTGAGCAGAGGAGGCAGAGGCCGGGGCACAGGGGCTGGTCCGCATTTGTGTCTCTGCGCTTGGACCTCTGGGCGAGCCGCCCGGGCCCTCAGCTCAGCCCGGGCTCTGCCGGAGGGTCGCAGCGGAGGGTTAACCGCTCCTCGCCCAGGTGGGACGGGCTCTCCTCCGGTGCCGGCTCTCACCCGCAGGCAGGCTCGCTCCCGGGTCTTCTGGGCTGTCGTGACGCCCCCTGCAGGAAGGAGCCGTGTCCGTCTGCTGCTGCTGCCCCGGCCGCGGTCTCGGGCACGACGCCTGCTGGTGGCGCAGCTGCGGCATCTGTGCTGCCCCTTCGCCTCGAGGGGTTTGCCCAGAGATCCGGGGCTGTTGGCGCCACTCGGCATCAGAAGGGCCTTTCTCTGTCTTTGGGTCTGTGGACTTGACGGTTCACGTCCCTTTTCCCGAGAAAAGCACCCAGTTGGGAAACAGGCCTTGTGCTGACGCAAATCGCTGTGATCACAAATGCGTTTGAACACGTTTCCCCGGAGCCCAGTCTCACTGCCTCCGCCTGGGTGAGGCAGGTGCACAGGTCCCGGAGGACATTAAGGGAAGGGGTGACGCTGAGCCCGGTCTGGGCACCCCCCGCTCCCCACCGTGCGGGCCCCCACGGAGCCGCTCTCCGCCTCTGCTGCAGGTGGAGCAGGTCAGCCAGCTGGCGGTGTTCGTGGCGGCGGCGCTGGAATACCACAGGCAGTCCACAGGCATCCTGCAGGATCTGCAGAGCAGGCTCCAGACGCGGTGAGCCCCCGTGTGTCCTCAGCCTGCAGGCCAGAGCCACCGCGGCCCGTCTGTCTGTCTGTCCGTCTCCCCCCCCACCGCGTTCTGTTGAGTTTTCCGTAGCGCCTTTCGGGGCCGGGCGTGGGGTGCACTGGGATGCTGCTGCTGCTGATAATAATAATGATAAATCCGTGGCGTCGGACAATCAGATCTGGGGAAAGGAATGTGATCGTCACTCTCCCTTCTCACTTTCACACTTTCTCAGGATCAGAAAGGGTTTATTTAGGGCTTTAGGGAACCTGACCCCGGAGAGCAGCCGTGCAGAATGGTCCCAGCTCATCCCTTAGCTCTCGCTTCAGCCCAGGGGAGGTGGAGAAGGGCGAGCGGACACTCAGAGCGTGTGCAACATTCTGGAAAAGAGTGTGTTTGCTACGCCCGCAGAAGTGTCGGCCCGTGTCCCCCGCCGGCTGGGCCCGTGGAAAGAGCAAGCACGCCTGTGCGCTCACGGAGAGACCGCCATGTCCGTCTGGCTCTCCTGATGACGAGACCGCACTTTTCTGAGCGTCAGTAAAAGCAATTTGTCAACCACAGTCACCCCAGTCACTGAAATACTGGGTTCAAAAGACTCTTTTGGGACCAGGTTTGAGAGCAGAAAATGGTTTAATGCCAGATTATGAGAGCGAACGCATTTGGAGTGAGTCTTGCTTAGCACCCGCGGGGCGGCAGGGGAAGGTGACATGTCTAGTCTGAGGGCACCCCTGCAGGCGAGCAGCTCCGGCACCCCCGGGAGCACGTCCCCATCATCCTCTCTGCGAGGGGGAGTGGGGGCGCCAGCGGGGCTGCGTGTCCGGTGCACCCCGGCCTTGCTCTATGTGAGACACTGCTCTCAAGGCATTGGCGAGAAGCCACATGTGGGTGTCAGCCCTTGGGACGCCTCCAGAAGCGTGTGGAGACATCTGTCACCACCTCATGACCGCCTGTCACCTCCGTAGTTCTTCCAGGCCGAGTGTGGAGATGCGGCTTCTTACCAGGTGTCTGACGCCCCGACGTGTGTTTACAGAATCCTGACTGCATCCAGTGTCCCCAGACGAGAGTACAAGCCACAGCCCATCAGGAGGAGTCCCAGTGAGCTCGACGGGGCGTCTGCCTCCTCATCCACAAAGACGACAGGTGAGAAGGACCTCGTGTGCTGGGCTGGCGCGGGGCTTCCCTGTGCTCCGTACTCGGTGGACACGCCGGGCCCCGAATTCCCCCTTTGGTGACTAAGCTCCCCGGTAACGGCCCGCCTCCCTGGTTCAGGAACTTACCCTGCTTTTGAAAGCCAGCACCCAGGACGAGTCCCGTCACTTTGCTGCTGCTCCTCGGCATTTGCCCTCCGACACAGGACCGGCGAGCCACCTGGCTCCCTCGGTTTCAGTTCGAATCTTGCAAACTATTTTATTCATTTCTTCAAGGTTTGAACTAGAATTGTGAGTTCCTGCTATGTCGAGTCTCTCTCATAAGTGTGGCGTCGGTATTTCAGTGAGGCGCGCGGCACCAGTGTTCTCCTGAGTCAAACGACCCGACTGAGACAGCAGCATTAATGGTTCTGTCTCCGTCCTGGGACAGCCCACCCCGCCAGGCCCAGCCCGGACGGGCCGCGGGAGCCATTTGGACGAGCATGGCTCACCTCCTGGGAAATGTATACTCACCCTCCAGACAGAGCTTTACATCACTACCCGATTTTCACATGCAGGCTCTTGCTGGGGGTAATGTCAGCTGCTCTTCTCAGCAGGTCGCTGCCTCTTGGAGTTATTTCTGCGTCCCCCTTTCTAATGACTCATAATTTCCCTTATTTTTACCATTTCCCTCTTATTATGTTTGTTTCTAGTTATCTGCCACCATTGCTCCTTTACTCACCTCCTGTGCTCATATGTGCTCATCTCAAGTCTTTCTCTTATTTTTACCATTTCCCTCTTATTATGTTTGTTTCTAGTTATCTGCCACCATCGCTCCTTTACTCACCTCCTGTGCTCATATGTGTTCATCCCAAGTCTTTCTTGGAGATACGATTGCAGTTTAGGGTAAATGCCAGTTTTGTTTATTTGAATTTTTAAGGGAAAGGTGCAGGCAGGAATGAAGGCGAGCAGGCAGGCAGGCAGGACGAGAGAAAAGGAAGCATTTTTAATTTATTTTGTTATTCATCTTGACCGTCACCCTGGCCTCAGGACACGAACCCAGGTCCTTGGGTTGTATGTGGACTGCGCTTGACCAGAGGTAGTGGACTCAACCGCTACTCCATCAGGACATACCATGAATGTAAATTTAAATGACTGTGGCCAGTTTTTCTCCAGGACAGGTGCTCACCCGTGGCATTGGAATCCATTTTTGCCAAGAATTCATGGACACAAGATGCGTTTCCATCTTAGTGGCCTTCCTGTGGTCACTAGACTCTCAGAGGTTACGGCAGGCTCCCTAGAATGCAGATCACTACTTCCTGCTACATTTTAATCTGTCTTTTGTCTTTTCTTGTTTCTGAATTATCTGTTCCTGTCATTTGTGTTTCCTTTTCCGTTTTCCTTTTGCGCGGTTTCCTTCGACTGGCTGGTTCATGGGAAGCCCTTACTCGCAGGTACCGTGTCCGCTTCCCCAGTCTGTTGGGGATTCGCGTGTGCTCGGAGTGGAAGTCCTTTGACCTGCCTGCAGCTCATGTAGCTTATTTTCTGTTCATCAAACAGGGTTTCACAGGTGAAAAGTTTTCTGTGTTGATGAGGCCCAGTTTCCCTGAGATGGCTGACAATCCACTGTGAAGGTGTCCCCACCGCGGCTGGAGATGTAGGTGTGCTCTGCTCTTCTGGAAGCTCTGGGGAAGAGATTTCGAGCTCTCTGCAGAGTCTGTGAAAGCTCGTTCTGTTGATTTCATGTGAAATAGGAAGGACATAGCTCACCACGCCCTCCCGGCCTCCTGGAAGCTTCTCTGCACGCATTTCTGGTCCCCATCTCCTAACCTGCTTCTGCGTAGGTGCAGGTTGGGATTACGAGACTCGACAGTGGCTTCCTCTGCCTCTCTGTCGTTTGCAGGTTTTACGTGGTGGTTTCTGCATAGAGTTTTGCTGTGACTGTCACACTTCTGGTGCCTGAGCCGTAACTCTCGTTTTTAGACGTGTAACAGTTATTTGCAGCGCAGTTTTCACACATTCTCTCGCTGTGGTCTTCTTTCTGCAGACGCCTGACTGTCCTGGTGCCTTGGCATTGCCATGTGAGCTTTAGGGCTAGCTTTCTCCACTCAGCTTGATCTGACTGGAAATGAAAACATGAGTTAATTTAGTGAGACTGACGGCTTACCAAGGTCGAGTCTTCAGTCTTGAGCACAGTCTATTCTGTTTCCCTGTGTTCTTTTCCCTCATGGGGAAAGAACTGCTGTTATTATTATATGAGACGTCTACTTTTTTTAAGGAAAGGTGCAGCAGGAATGAAGGTGAGCAGAGACACACAGGCAGGAAGACAGAGGTGGAGGAAGCACTTTATTTCTCTTATTTAGTTGTTCTTCTTGGTTTTCAGCCTGGTCCCGGGTCTTGAACCCGGATCCCCGGTATATGTGGTCCGCGCCCTCTGCTGAAGGCAGCTGACCAAACCGCTGCTCCACCAGGGTGCACCTCATCTACACGTTTTAATGAACCTTTACACATTTCATACTTTTGATATGCTTGTAAGCAGCATTTTTCTGAAAGTTTAAGAGTTTTCATGACTAGTGTCTGGCCATGCGGCTGGTCATCGCATATGGCTTCTGTATTGTGCTAAGTTACTCCTGAGCGGCGCTGAACAGAATGACGACGTGGACATGCTTGCCTTGTCCCTGACGGTGGGGAGGGGTCTTCAGGGTTGTAGTTTATTTAGTTGTTCACACTGGTCGCTTCCCTCCCCAGCCCAGGACTCAAACCTGGGGTGTGTGGTTTGCTCCTTCCGAGGCTGCGGACTCCACCGCTGCTCCACCAGGGGGCGCCTCCCGAGCTGTTTCTAATGGCGCCCCTGGGACTCCCCAACGTTCTTTTGTTTGGCTGAAACTAGATTTGTTTCCCTAGAGGGACGACTTTTCTCTTTCCACTCTGGAAGGACTTTATTCTGAATGTGGCCAGTTCTGCAAGCCGTTTCAGAAATCTGTTTAGAAAGGAGCTGGCTATAAACAAAGCACATACGTTGGAAATAAATCCAGGCCCGGCCCCGAGCGCCCTTATTATGTTCGAATGAAGCAGAAGAAAGGGGCCCAGGCTCATCCCAGCCCCGCTTTCTCACCCTCACAGCTCGTTGGGGCGGTGGACTGTCCCTCTGAGACAGCAGTGAGAGGGCAGTGCGCTCTGTGAGGGAGACGGCATTTCCTGTGGACTCCACCGAAGAGCACGGGGTTAGCATGTGGTAGAATATGCAGGGTCGTCTTAGTCGATGCCCCGGCCAATAGGCGTCTAACGCACCGCAGCCCGCGGCAGAGTTGACCCAGGGAGCTGATGGAGGCGCAGGGCGACCGCGAGAGCCTCTCCTGGCCACGGAGCCAGAAAGTGGGAGAGCTGACCGCTCTCCCTTGTCGTGAGTTCATTTCACCGGCAGGAGGGGACACCAGGGAAGACGACAAATGAGAATGTCGGGGACACTTTACTTTCGTGGCTCCTGGTGGTGCAGACTCGGGGGCCGGCGAGTGCCCGCGGAGGGAGCCTGGCGGGAGGGCCATGCCGACGGACAGTGAGCGCTTGGCTTGGTGAGACCGCAGTGGCGGTGGCTTGTGTCCCCCTCCTTGGCCCGGAGCTCAGCTGAGCAGTTAAGTTGTTAGAGGGCAATGGATGACCAGCCAGAGACCAAGCCTGGGTCCGTCCTTGTGTTTTCCTATCATTGTCCGAGTGTCCATGCCCCTGGCCCGACTCTCCTGACTCCTTGGCGGTGACTTTCATCCCAGCTCACATGCTGGCACTGGCTTCTGGGTGATGGTTGAACTTTCAAGTGTAATGCGTCCTGTACTGTTCGTTTCTACAGCCTATTTTCAAAGGAAAAGAGCATTTCCCAGCCCATGTTCATGGGAAGGACTTTCCATTAGGTTTCTGAAGTCTTTACTTGTAGTGTTTATAAAGCAAAGGAAAAATGTCAAGCATCTCACTAACAATTTAAAGCAAAGCTCGCAGGGCTCTGCCAGAAATGAATTCCAAGAACATTTTCCTCATCATTTTTCCTTTGTAAAGACAAAAAGAAGGAAGGGGTGGGGGATGAGAGATGAAGGTCACTTAGGCAGAATGCATGGAAGGTCTGAGATGAAACCTTTGACAAGATCGTTTCTGGGGACTTCAGAGAAGCTACAGTGCCAGCGAAAGTGGAGTGCGGGGGTGCTGGGAATCGCATCTTGAGATAGATGATGGCTTGTAGACAAAATCCAAGTTTAGGCCTTGGCTGGGGAAACCGCTGCCCGGCCAAGCCTGGCTGGCGGGGTCACAGGCCCCCAAAGACAGGAGGAGGCCCAGAAAAGCCCTGGGGCTGAGACCGGGCCTGCGTCCTTCCCAGAAACGCGTCCATCTTAAAGAAAATCACGGAGGAATTGTGAGCTGTGCTCCTGTAGCTTCTCGTTTTTGAACCAGAGTCCTAGTTATTATCTACGGATTTCTGAAGGCAGAGGCCAGAAGACCACGTCTGTCTGACATGTTAAGAAAACCAACCTGCTTAGGAAGGAAGGAGTTTCCACTGCAGCTCGTTCTGTCCACTCCCAACTAAGAGCTAACCTGCCCCAAACTGGGGTCGACGTGAAAAAAGCAGAAAAGCTGAGCTCACTGAAAAAAATGTGGGTTTTCAGATGTGGGCCGCCCGCCTTTCAGAGCGAGGCGAGATGAATCACCCCACTGGCTTCTCTGAAGACATTTGAACTCCTGTGGGTGTAAAGGAGACTTTATTTGCTTCTCGGAGCGCAGATGTCGTGTGAAGCCCGAGCCGCTGCCGTCCTGGGAACGGGAGCCTAGGGTTACATTAGAAAATAAACATTTACTCAGCAGCCGAGGGCGAAGTTGGGAACTTGAAGTTGAGACGCGCTCTCTGCAAGGAGAAACCCAGGCCTGTCCCGCCGCAGTCTCTGAAGAGGGAATTACAGCCTCGCGGTAATGGTGGCGGCTGGGTCACGTCCTGCTCCCTCTCCTGCCTCCCTGCTCGGCTGTGCTGCTGTTTCCTGCCGCCGCCTCCACGGCCCTTTCTGCAGAATGTCAGGCGGGGTCAGAGTCAGACAGAGAAACAGGCAGGGACACGGGCCGTTCACGTTCTGGCACGAACCCCGGGAGCCCCTGGGGGAGCCCATCGTCTCTGGACCTCCGTGAACGTGTCCCTAAGAGAAGCGACCGGCTGCACATACTCCAAGGCTCATTTCCAGCTCTGAAGGCCGTGGCTGCCGCCTCCTCTCTTAAGAAGACTTAGCACAGGGCGACTCTGTTTTCTATTTTGAAAACATTTGTTTTTGAAGTCAGACAGGAGCCACGATCGCTGTTGACCGGCCGTCGGTGAGGAGGGTGCGCCGGCTCCTGTCCAGCCTGAAGGAGGTTCTGGAAGGCGGTGTGCGCTCCCCGCAGGGAGGGGCGTCCTCGGCTTCGGCCAGGAGGCCCTCGAGGGTCCGCGAAGCTCGTGGATGCAGCTTCGTTGTGGGAATGTTGACACCACTGGGCTCTGTGTCCGTGCGATGATGCCGTCGTTTAAGTCTCCTGATTTGAAGTATCGGCCACTCGTCCACACTATCCAAAGCAAGGAGCAGGCCAAGCAAAATACTGTCTGCGAGTCGACCCCTGTGCAGCGGCCAGGAAGCTCCGGTGACGACCGTCATTGTCCCCTCCATGGCAGCGGCACCGCCTGTCACAAGCCTGGCTGCGGAGAGAGACCTCAGACACGGGGACAGCGTCCCAGTGGACAGGCACGGCCTGTGGGCGGAGGGCGCAGCCTGGCCCGGCCGGCCGTCTCCTGTCACTGTCAGCTACGGTGGCACCGGGGTCCCGGTGACAGTGCGGCACACACTTGTGTTTGCAGATGGGCGTGGTGAGCCGTGTGGCCGCGACACGCCGTTTCGTAAACCGCCTCGCGGAGGTGGTCTTTCGGGAGCCCCGGGTGACCACCGCCTGTTCCTCAGCGCTGCCGGCACGGAGCAGCCGGACGGCGAGGGCTTCCCGACACGGCCGTGCTCACGGTGCTGGGGGCCGGCCCCCCGGGGAGCAGCAGACTGTCCTCCCCGCCTCACGGCCTCGCCTCCACAGCCTCCACACCGTCCTGGCTCACCGTGCAGCTGGTCTCCACCTTGGCCTTAGGGGCGGACACGGCAGCTCTGTCTGTTGCATTAGCCATCCTGGGTTGATTCAAAATTCGCAGGAAAGACCCCGAGAGGAGCCGACTCCAGAGGCAGAAGGGAGGGATCCGACCTCTGCCCCACGTGCCCCACCCACTGGCGTCACCCGTCTTCAGAGAGGCTGCGCCCCCCCCCACTGGTATTTACACATCAGCGCATGTCCGGGGCCACGAGACGGAAAGTGTCACTTCCAAAGAGTGTGCTGTAGCAGCTAGAGATTTGGGACTGGAAGAGGAGGACGGCTTCTGAGGGCGCTCGCCCGAGGAGGCCTGACCCAGGTCCCTGGCAGGTGGGGGCTCAGCGCTAAGCCCCAGACCTCTTGTCCCAACACGTCGGGAGCCAAGCCGTGTGGTCGGCTGTCAGATCTTGGGGTGACCTTGGCTGGGGCCCCCGTCCTCCGCCCCGCTGCCCCGTGGAGGCAGGAGGAATGAGGACACACAGGAGCTCCCAGACCTCGGCCAGGTGGGCGCCACCCACAGGCCTCCGTGTGGGGTGGGCTTCAGAGTCGGAGGGACACCCGACCCCTGGCTCTCTGTCCCTCCCAGGCGGCTTCCTCACCAAAGAACGGGGACGGGGCCGCCATGGGATGGGCGCGACGGGGCTGCAGCGGGTGCTGGCCGCCGGGTGCTGGCGGCGCGTGAGAGCCCGGGCAGCCTGCAGGCCACTCACTGTGTCGTCTGCTTTCTCAGCCTACCGCAGACTGCAGACAGCAGACTAGCGCGGCCGAGGGCGGCCGCGGGACCTGGAGCAGGCCAGAGCAGGTCGAGCCCGGAGACAAGGGAGGCAAGAGAAAAGCTAGAAAAAGCAGGCACCGCGGTCGGTCATTTATAAAAGACAAGAGCCCTCCTCAGGTCAGTAGCTTCGGGGAGACCCCGTCCCTCGACCCCTGCTAGAAACCCGTGTTGACGGCAATTGGCGGATCACTTTCTTCATCCTCTTTCTCCAAAAGTGAGGTGTGGGGGGCACCGCTGGCCTCACTGAGGTGCTCCTGTCAGGCGCTGCCAGGTAACGAACTCCCCAAAGTTGGGCAGTGGAGAAGGCGGGCTCCTCCGTGACCTCCACCAAGCCCAGGTCAAGCACAGCAGAGGAGCCCGAGGGAAGGGGGCTCCTGCCCTCGACCACCGGAGTCAGGGCTGGGGGCGTGGAGCCCGGCTGCTGCCCTCCACGAAGGGCCGGTCTCCAGGACGGGCTGGTGGTGAAGGGAAATCGGCTTCTTTCTCGAGAGACACCGCTGGAGGGAGGGGCAGCACAGGCTTCCAGAGCCACCAGGGTTCCGGACACACGGGCTGGCGGTGACGTGTGAGGCCTTCACAGCTGCCGGCGGCCCCGACAGGCGTCCCCAGCAGTGGTGTCTCCCCATCAGGGAAGTCAGAGTCCTTTTCGCCTCTGAAGCAGTCAGTTCAGCCCACTGCCTGTCTGTCTCCAGGTTTAACCTGCAGCTAAATTATACGTGAATTACTGTCACAGACTCCCCGTCCTGGAGGCCGAGTCTGGGTCCCAGTTTGTGGTTTTCTTACAGAAGCGCAGCAGAGCGGGCCCCAGGTCCTGGCACGGGGCGGAGACGCCAGGACTGTCCCTGCCTCTGATGCCACCTCCACGTGGTGTCTGACCCGCCTGCCAGTGTTGCCCTGTCTTCTGCCACTGCTGGGCGCTTCGGTGGCGCTCAGCCCGTGGAGAGCAGGCAGAGGGAGTCGCCGGGAGCCCGGGAGGCTGGACCAGGCTGTCCTCGGGGACGTGGGAGACTGGGATGAGGACGGTCCAGAGGGCACTCCCAGGCTGGGATCTCCAGGCCCGGGGTTCGCTCAGAGCTGGAGCTGACGGGGGTCACAGTGAATGCAGGGCGCCGGGAGGAGGTCCAGTCCCAGCACGCTACTTCATTGCTTTCAGCGTCCTGTGCCTCAGTTTCTCCATCCACCAAACTAGGAGAGAGGCACCTACTCGGGGTCTCTGAGGATGGTCCCCAAATCTACCTGAGGCCCTCAGAATGCGGCAGTGCACAGGGCAGACTCTACAAGCTCTGGCTCACACTTCCTCCCCAGCCCTGCGTGGGCTGCGGCTCCAGGGTGACATCTGTGTGTATTTACCAGCAGCCTTTGCGGCAGGGAATTGGGCAGAACCACAGTGGGGGGTGGGGAAGGTCACCCCATAGGTGTGCAGCGACACGGTTAGGAAGGGACCCTGCCGTAGCCAAAGGGAGTGGCGCGGGTGTGTGGAGACGTACCACAGGTGTGGCTGTGACCGGCCCCAGGGCCCTGCTGGCAGCGCCTTCTTACCCCGACGGTGTGGGACAGCTGGACCCAGCACCGCTCAGCAGGGCCCTGCCCGTGCTCTGCTGAGTACTCTGTCGCCTTTTACAAGGAGACCGTGCGCCCATCGTCTGCTCTCAAGTCGCCGTAGTGGGCCTCAGAGCTAGAGGACAGACGGCCTGGCCAGGCAGGCCTGCTCCGGGGCCGGGGCTGGGTTTTGCTGGCGGCCTGGACGCACACGTGTCTGGCCGGCACCCAGGGCCTGGTGAGCAGGAGCCAGCGCTGAAGGAGGCGTGGGGGGTGGGTGCCCGGGGCCCAGGGATGCTGGGCGGGACCCATCAGTCCTGATGGAAGGTCTGGCCAGGCCGCCGGCACCTGGCTGACGGCAAGCCCATCGGCTGCAAGGTCCCGTTGTACCTGGGCGCGGGTGACAGAGGCCTCTGACTGGGGGGGGCGCACACCCGCTGTCACGGACATGGGCAGAGACAGTATTTCTCTGAAATCGGACCAGCCTCTGGGCCTCCTTTCAGGCCAGTGGCGGGAACCACTTAATCTTTTTTCCATTTCTACTGTTGGCCAAGAGGAAAGCTTAATCTTTTTTCCATTTCTTCTAATGGTAGAAAAAAATGTAATCTTGCCACCGAAGGTACCTCCGTCTCTGCTGAAGGACAGTGGAGGCTGCCCATGTGTGACCTGGTCATTCAGGACTTCAGGGGGATTCCCAGTCGGGGCTGCTGTTTTCCTCCGAGGTCGCCCGCTCCGCCCGAGGCGAGTCCCCAGTGCGGGCTCACGAGCCGGTGGCCGTGCGCCTCTGGTCATAACCGCTGCCCCAGCAGAGACGTGGGCTCCTTGGCTGGGACTCGACTCGAGGTTTGGCCAGTCGGGGGAGCGGGGGGCTCCCTCAGCCTGCTATTTAACCCTCGCTTCACCGTGCTCGGCCCTGAGGATTCAGCACCCTTTGGGAGCCTGCTTCTCGGGGCCAGAGACCCCCGCCCACCCTGGGGTGGAAGCGGGAACATTCCAACCTCCGCCCCACCCGCCTGCCTCTCTGGGGTCTTCCCACCCAAGGGCTCCAGCCCTTCCCTCTCGGCCTCAGCAAAATTTCTGCTCCTCCCTCAGCTCCACTGTTCCTGGGAACCCGGGAGCTCCGGACGGTCTCTTCTTCTGTCTCTGTCCTTCTCATTTTCCCTCCTGCCCTTGCTCTTCCTCCTCCTCCTTCTGCAGCCTCATCCAGTGCCACCTGGCAGCGGCGTTCAGACAGCTCACAACTGAGCGACTTGGGAATTTTACAGCCAAACACAGGAAACACGGGCTGGTTACCGTGCAGCCCACCCTCCCCTGGAGGAGGGGCCCCGGGTCGAGGGCCCCAGGCAGCAAGCACAGCCCTGTGGGGTGGGTCTGGGTGCTGGGGGGTCACTGCGTGTTGCTGGGCAGTGGAGGCCAGAGACCCAGGCGCTCCTCCCGAACGGGGTTCACTGGCCCAGGGCCTGTCCACCCCAGGCCCCGGGAGAGACGCCACGTTTGGGACCTTCTTGCTGGTGGGTGTGACCTGAGTGTTGGCCAGTTTCCAGCTTCGAGCACTGGTCCCCAGGCTTCGCCATTGCCCTGGGGCTGGGCCAGGGGCTCAGGCCGTCACCGCCTCCCTTTAAGGGGGGCTCGGGGAAGCCATTTTCCTCTGGCTTTGCGTTGAGGGACATGCGTCCCAAGATGGCCTGCACTTGGCACCCAGCGGTCTCCCTCAAACACGAACTCCATGCGGGTCGCCTGCAGCCACCAAGCGGGCGGCTCGGCAGCGCGTTCAGGGTCTCTCACTGACCTGGCTGCGGGTTTGGGTGTGGCCCCACCCGATGAAAAGCTGTGTGGTGAATACCCAGTCGCCCCAGGCTGGACACACTGGCTGTTGCGCTCAGATCCAAGACAGGGCTCTGGGCTGTGTGCACCCTTCATGCCCACCATGCCCACAAAGGCCCGGCTGCACTGGGGGTCTCGCCGAGCAGCAGCACCCCCAGGAGTGCCGGTGGACGGGAGAGTCCAGCACAGGTGGCCTGTCGGCCACCACTCTGGAGCTCCTGCCTGGGGGCCCTGGGGGCGCCACCTCCCACCCCACCTGCCTGCTCTGGAAACATCTGGAGGGGCCAGGCCGGTGGTGCCACCTGCTGGACACTGGACACAGCCGAGCTGTGGCTGAACCCCCCGGGCCCAGGGCGGCGTCTGCTTCAGTCAGTCGCTGGAGGCCCTGTCTGGGCCGTGGCCTCCCCTGCCCGTGGCCGTGCATCTTCTGGTGGTGGCCCGGCCGCCGTGGCCGCCATGTAGGTGGGCGTAGGCCCTTCCAGCTCCAGCCTCCAGGGCGCGCCCTGCACCTGCTCGCTGGGCATCACCCCGCTTGGCCAACACGGGCCCTCAGCTCCTGGGACCCGGGACACTGAGGGCACAGTTGCCCTGGAGGCCTGAGCCCACAGGAGTGGGTGACGGTGTCTCCTTCGCGACATGCTGGGCCACCGTGAGCTCTAGAAAGCGTCCTGCGTTGGGAAACCCCGGCCTGGGGTGCTGGGGGCAATTGTTTTTAACTCTTCGAGTTTGAGCATTTTAGAAAATAAAAACTGAAGTTTAGTTTATACGACTGACATAGTCTGATGCTCGGACCTGAGCAGAATGTAGAAAGGAAGTAGCTTCTCTTTTAAACACAGATGCAGACACGTCAGACAAGAGCCTCGCTGCAGACGAAGCCGGCGCGGCTCCTCAGGACGTGGCGCCGTTACTGACGCGGAGGCTCAGTCTTTGTCTTTTTTACACTCAGAAAACACGGTCCAACTGAGATAAAAATAGGCTGGTTTTTGCTGGGGGAAATGCAGTACATTCAACGGGTTGATTTCACGAGATCAGGAGATTCTGAATCGGAGCGAAAAAGATGACGAACTTGCCTTACTGGTTATCAGCCCCACAGTCATTAAAAGGCTGGTACCAGCACGATCTCGGGAACCAAGTAGGAAAGCCAACAATAAGTCCAAGGGCACATGGAAATTAAATAGACGGTAATGCTCGAAGCACTATTTGAAATCAGTGGTGAAAGAATGCATTATTGTAGGTAGAATTTTTAATACATTTTTACTGAGGTAACTAAACATAAACAGTACCATTATTTGCCCAAATTCAATTGGATTAAATGTTAAAATGTTCACATGAAAAAAGTTAGTTGCTGGGGGAGATTTAACCGACTGTAGAAATGCGGAGGAGAAACGCTGACCAGAAGTTCGAGTGGTGTGACGGCACCATCTGCAGCACTGTCCCCCCCCGTCCCTCCCCAGCACAGGCTCCCAGACAGACGCAATCAGACGGAGAGCTGGCGGTCATGCTCGCAGCGAGCAGGATGGATAAAGAATGAACAGTCACAGTGGGAGGGGGTCCCCAAACCCTCATTAGAAAGGATGGCGGAAAAATAAATTGACAGCAAATGTGAAACGTCTTGGGAAAATCAGTGCCTGACAGACAACAAACTCTCTTCGGGAAGTTTACCTTAGGAAATGACTGTACCTTTGCAAATACACACATCGCAGGGTGTTTTTCAAGGAGCCGGAAGCTAAGAACTAGAGAGAGGAGGAAAGAAGGAAGGAAGAAGGAAAAGAAGGAAAGGGAGGCCGGGCGGGAAGAAGGGAGGAGGGAGCAGGCCTGGAATAGCCGACAACAGGAGGCCGGTGAGAGGACTCGGACCTGCCAGCTGGTCAGCAGTCGAGAGCAGTTTTGAGAGCAATAATCTCACAATAATCTGCGCGTAGGACGACGCTCACGAAAACAACCAGAAGCGAACACACACTCACGAGCGCCTCTGGCGATGGTAACGTAATATCGGCTACCTCGAGGCCGATGGTTTAGAGCTGACTTCTCTCCATTTTGCACACGTCTTTTTTTTGTTTTTTTTTAAACCATTACCACGTTTTGAAATTAAAAAATGATTCTTTGAAAATGTTATTTTGAGAACATCCAGCGACAGTCTCCAGCTCTGGAAGTTTCCCTCTGGCCACCCGGGCCTTCCCTGCTCCTCCTCCTCTGAGCTATAAGCGCCAGGCGACGTGTGACCGCATTTGGGTCCTGTGAGGTCACACGTCCCGTCTGGGCTTCACACTGAAAGAATGAGCTCCCCAGGGCAGAGGTGGGCTCATGATTCTGCCTGCCCTCTTGGGCTCCAGGCAACGGGGAGCAGAAGGGCTGTGCCCCGGGGTCAGCTTGGTTGGCCATGCTCGGGGGGTGGGAGGCGAGACCCCAGGCCAGGTGAACGGGGTGGAGCTGGCCTGGTCTTGGGAAGGGGCCTGTGTCCACGTCTCCTGCTCTCCAGCTTTCCCCTTCCCCGCAGCCACTGGCCGTGTTAACCTGTGCTCCTTGTCTCCATCTGATGTGGACAGGTTCCAAGGCTCCCATGGACCAGCCCTGCTGCCGTGGTCTCTATGACTTTGAGCCAGAAAACCAAGGAGAACTAGGATTTAAAGAAGGAGACGTCATTACGCTAACCAATCAAATAGATGAAAACTGGTACGAAGGAATGATCCACGGGGAGTCTGGATTCTTCCCCATTAACTATGTCCAAGTGATCGTGCCTTTACCTCAGTAAACACGTAACCCACCGTCGGCCGTGCTTCGGTGACTGGAATGAATTCGCGCAGTGCCCTCCAGCATGGCGTCCTGCGGCGCCGCCCGTGACCCCGACTGACTTTTGTACATGTGCTCTTTATAACGTCTTTTGTATGGATTTAATTTGTATAAATGGTCTCCTTGTCTTCGCTACATGAGAATACAGTTTTCTTTCTCGGTTGCTATTCTAAATTTCTTGGGTTAAACAATGGATGCTTCTCACTGCTACAAATAAATCGCCCCCGTTACCGTTATGTCCGTGCACTCTGCTGGCCCCTCCGCGACCGTGAGCTGCGACATCCGAACCTAAGCGATGCTATCTTTCGTTTCTTGACACTGCTGACGACACTGGTCTTCCCGCCACCTTCTTAGCTGACTGTGAACACTCAATAAGCGCCACCTACTGAGTTCGCGCACACTGAAGGCGCCAACCCTGTGCTGCACCCGTGGGGCCGCGCGGAGACGCCTGGCCATGAGCGCGTCCACGGCCTGCGAGCGGACGGCCCTGTCCTTCCAGCAGGCGGAGGGAACCTTCCATGAACGTCCAAGCGTGTTCGCCAAGAGCCCAACCCAAGCCTCTGCTCCCAGATGGTGGTGGGCTCACCGGGGTCCTGGAACGAAGGGGCCGGAGCAACAGCAGGAGGTGCTGGGTTCCGCGCCCGGTGACTCGACCTCTGGGTTCAGGGGCCCAGCCTGGCCTCACGCACTTCGCCCGTCCTGATGCGAGGGGGTGGCAGCAGCCACAGTTCTGCCGAGGGAGCTCGTCCGAGGGCTCGCTGGGGGGAAACGCCAGGCGGTGGAGGCCAGTGGACGGCCAGGCTCCCGAGACAGGGCCTGGGGCTGGCTGGGGGCAGGGCTTCGGGGCGGAGCGGCTCCATCAGTCTGGTCGGCTCGGAACGAGACGCCGCCATGTGCTTCCCCGGGAAGGGCAGGCTCTTTGGTTTGTTTCTCACCTCCGTGCTTCCTCCCAGCGAGCTTGGTGCCAGCTTGCGCCCCTGCAGGAACGTGGGGTGAGGCCGGAGGGTAGCTGTGTGTCTTTGGATGCTAGTGTACGGGACTTGTGTCTTGGTCTGTGACAGCGTTCTAAATTCTTCAGATGGAGCATGGCGTGGCCCTTTGTACTGACCTCCGACCAGAGGCACGCACGTTTCTGCTTGAAATGCCGGGGCGCTTGTTGCCCCAGGACACGAATTCACTGGTTTTGAGGCAAAAGATCTTATCGTCTCGTTCATTCCACAGTCTTCTAGGGGCAAAATCCACTCTGTCCAGTGGTTGACGCTGCAGGCGCAGCCGCAGAGAGATGGGAAATAGCTGTCCCCAGTGGGGAGCAGTCACCGATGGGGCCCAAGGGGAACAGAAAAAACCGGAGCCCTGGGGAGCGTGGGGCGGCTAGCGTCACCGAGCCTCACGGCTGTCCACTGCGCCCAGGGGCTTGCTGCCCAACATGCGTCAGACCCTGCAACTCCCTTCCCACCCAAGTCCCGATCACACATAACCACCCCTTCCCGATCTCACGAACTCTGCACGCGTGCTCAGCTCCGGGGCCTCCCTCCCTGGGTCCCTCCAAGGAGAACCGATTCTCACCGGACCCAGCAGAAGCCCGGGTCTGAGCCTAGACTCCATCTCTGACAGTGGAGGCGAGTCGGGGGCTGCCACCACGTTCTGTTCCTTTACACTTGTCACGCGACCCGTTTGCACAGTGGTCTCCCTGCCTTCTCGTCAAGGTCAAAGGAGCACCTCACTCTGCACGTTCGCTGTCCCCTCTGGGGCACTGTGATGGAGCAGGGGCTGCGACTGGACATGTCGGCCCCCTGTCTGTCGTGGCCACGGTCCCTCCAGGTTCGTGCATTGATAAAGATTTTCCTATCGCATCCGTTTGGGGGTTTTGTGGGGTGGGGGCATTGAAACATCCGAGCTCACATCACCAGGAATCCAGTCCCCACCAACCTTCATTTTGCATCAGCATCGCTTTTTTATCCTCCCCGCGTCCCTTCTTTACACTCCGAGGACACTGGCCGCAGTGCTCTGGTTTGCCCTGCCCAAGCTGTGGATTCGGGGTCCGTGCTCCGTGGCGTCTGTGATTTCTCTCTGGGTCCTCAGAGCATTGCGCGAGCACCTGGCTCACGTTTCTGAAGGGCACCTAGCAGCTTCGGGGAGGTGCCGGGGAGCCCGCTCTCGCTTTGATGGCGAACAGAGAGCAGAGACGGGTGGGGGCCGAGTGTCCGGCGGCCTGGAGGCTCTGGCTGTGTCTCAAGGCTGCAGCACCCGGGGGAGAGAATAACCCTCAACCAGAGCCGCCGACCGCGAGGAGAAAGACAGGGCCAGGGCGAGGGCAGACGTGGCATGGAACGACGGCGTTTTTGTGTTTTCAGACAGACAAACGCCCGCTGTCGCCACCCCAGGGGATCACAAACCCACTGCGTGCACCTCACAAGACACTGGAGAAGTGGCTTTCCTGACAAGCAGACGTGTGCAGCTCAGGTGTTGGCAGAGGGCCTTAGCTGTCTCCACCTGTCACCTTCCAAGGCCCCAGCAGCACCCGTGTCTCCAGCGGGCTGTCTCCCGGAGGGCGGAATCGCGGATGCTTCTGGCTCACGGGGTTCCGGGGGAAGCCATCGTCCCTGCGCAGCCCCTCCACCCAGCCACGTCTCTTCCTCTCCCGTCCCTGTGTCACGGACACCCCGCCACCACGCAGTGCCGTGTCAGACAACAGGGTCTGGGTGCAGCCTCACCGCTCTCCCCCTTGAGCCGTTCAGCGGCCTCACTCTCTGATCACCCACCTCCGCCGCCGCCTTCCTTCCCAGTGGCCTGTCCGTGCTGGGCCAGCATCAGGTCCTGCTTCGATTCTGAGAACCCAACCAGTGTGACCACTCGCAGAGCCGAGCCAGCACGTCACTGCCCCGCCAAGTACCTACTGCGTGTGGCAGCGTCCAAAGCCCCCAGGCGGGGACCGTGCGACCTTTACCTGAGGACGCTTACCCACCAGACACGGACAGGCCGCAGTAACACAGAACACGTTACATTTCAGAAGGTGGCCGCATTGAGGTGACACCTCCTCATGTCACGAGGTGCAGTGGCTCGGCAGCCTCTCTGTCAACTGCCGGAGCGGCACCGAGACAGGAGCTGTCCTGCGAGCCCTCTCCTCCTCCACTAGGAAGGGACACAGGCCCCTTCCTCTCTACCTGCCCGCCGGCTGGGCGTCGTATCCTGGGACACGGGACGGCAGGCAGGTCTCTGCCATGCCGGGCACTGACAAACACGTGGCAGTAGGATTGGAACGTTCGTCTTTGGCTTGTCCCGCGTTTCCTCTTTGTCCGGAATTCTGACTTCACGCCCAAACCTTCTCAGGACGCTGCCTTCCCAGAACTATTTCTGTGGACGAACGCACAGGGCTGCCAGGCAGACCTTTCTCGGGATCCTGAAAGCTGGCACGTTATCCCGGAGCCTGGCTTCAACTGGCACCCATGAAATGACATCTTTTCTGTGCCTCTGTATTTTTCAAATCCAAGTGTTTAGTATACAGCTCTTCCCTCTTCCTCTGTGCTAAAAAGAAGACACGACCCAAAGCCACAGAACCCTCCAGGCCGCCGGATACTGGGCCCTCGCCCGTCTCTGGTCCCGGGTTCGCCATTGAACGCGAGAGGCTTCTCTGGCACCTCCTACGAAGCTGCTATGTGCCCGATGAAAACCGGGCCAGGTGCTCGCGCGACGCTTCTGGTCGGTTCTAAATCAAGGAGCAGCGTCTCCCTCGCTGGGGGCTGAGCCTGCCCGTGCAAACACTGAGAAGAGAAGGCGCCCACGGGACTGACGGCCATTTCTTCATTCGGGTTTAAGCAGCGGCGTCGTGGGTGCCGGAGGACGCACTGCCCTAGAGCCGCGGTGTCTGGAGCTTTGCGCCTCGAAGACATCCGCACCTCTGGAGGGATGGTCGGCCATCCGCCTGGCAACTCGGCATCAGGGTCTTTCCTGTGACCGCAGCCCAGGGTGGCCAGGCCCCATCCCGCCCGCGGCTCGGCGGGCCTTCAGGCGCGGTCAGCGGAGGTCAGTTTGCTGATCGTCAGTGAAGTCTGGCTCAGCGCCTCACGTGGGCGTCGCTCTGGGCGGCTGCTGCTTCAGCCCAAAGGAGAGACTCCGACAAAGGGGGCTACGGCGCTTGTGACGTAATCAAGGAAGGGCTGCTCAGTCGGCTTCGCCAGGCATTCTAGGGAGAGGCGGGTCACCGCCCGGGTCACCGTCCTGCTCCACTCCAGGGGGCGGGGATGACACACAGGTGTGACGGCCTGGATGGAGACACGGTCTGGGCACAGACAGCCCTCAGCCTCGACTTCCCCCTCGGTGAAGGTGCGCACCCCAGTGTGACTAGGCTGGGAGCGAGCAGGCAGGGAAGTTCCGTCCGTGAGAAGCGTGCGCTTCCTGTCTTCCATGCCCACCTGCAGGCATCGCCTTATTTTAAAACTCACCTTTGGGACAGGAGATGTTTTCATGGAGACGGGCCACCGGAGAGTAACTTTTATTCTCACAGTAAGATCCCCGGCTGGTCCTTAAGTCTAGTTCTCACCGAAATATCACCTCCCCTAAGAAATGTCTCACCCCTCTTGCCTAAATTAGCCGTCAGGCCACCCAGCTTCTCTAACTCTGCTGCTGCCTCTGGGACCCCCAGCCACTGTCCTGGGCACCCGGGCGGGGCTGCATCTCAACCCACCGGACCCCAGACGCCTCGCCCGCTGACCCCGATACCACGCCCACCGACCCCC